>JALLOT010002676.1:0-12372 GCA_036939595.1 Thalassiosira livingstoniorum | reverse complement strand
TCAACTCAATTTTATGTCATATTAATATGACGTAGTTGGCCTACAGACAGCACATTGGTAAAAACATGAATGGAGGGACTACCAGACAGACAAACATCACCACTCACCACCAGACTGTCCTGCTTAGAACAAGACAGGCATTTAAGGTATACCTAATATCCCATTATAACAGTGGATTATTTTTAATTTGTAGGCATTAATTCTAGTTCTAATAATTCATCTTCTTCATCCCCATCTCTTACTCCTAGGCCTAACTAGAGTTTCATCTGCTGCTACTGACTCTTGATCCACACTCCAATATTCTTTACCTCATGTCACATCACTGCTTCCTTAGATACTAGAACTACAACCATAGCCCTCTCCATTTCTATCTGACTGAAAACATCAAAATGATCACATCTCCAATACACTCCTGTACACACTTCATGAATCAGATTTCCAATCTCTTGGATTGGGTGGAGGTTATGTGCAGGATCAGCCTACAAGAAATGGTGAATACCATCAATTTTGGAACTACAACCAATTTGAATACATGTTTAGCCTTGCTGTGAAGAGAGATTGCAGCTATAGCATGTGGATAAGCTGGAAATGGGTATTCTTGAAGTTTGACTTTAAATAGGATCTAGTATGAAATGTACTGATGCCCTACACCTACATGAAGAACTTGCATCCTTCCTAAGCTTGTTGCATACCACACCAACTTAAATACAATAGTCAGAAATGATCCAGAGCCAACTAATGCTGCTGCAAACAGATAGCAAATCCAGCAGCACCACCACTACTACAAAAACATAATAGAGTAGATTGAATCAAGATTGAATGGAACTGTTGATCTACTCTTGTCAATCAATCAAAGGTAGATGATACAGTTGAACAGCCCTTGTCCTTAATTGGTGTTGGTTTGGAGTGTAATTTTTGGTTTTGGTTTTCCTGGACTTGCTGTCATTGCAGCTATGCTTTTCTAATGCTTGTTTGTTTGTACAGGTATACAGCAAAAGTGAAAGGACAGGTGTCTGCATGGCTACGTGGTGATTTTCATCAATGATACATGTCATATTAAGTGATTTTTCACAAACTGCACTTAAATTATGTACCGCCGGGAAGAAACTTCTCCTGCATTTAAGTTTCAAAACTAAAGCATTGAAATTGGTGAGTTTAGTAGATTTGTAACATGCAGATTATTTGTTGTCTTTGTTTAGTTAAAGTTGTACCATAGAAAACTGCTCTCTTTTTGCCATCACTAAAACATACTAGAGTCAAAGTTCAAGAAGATTGGTTCTTTGCTGTGCAACTGACAAGACAGATGCATTAATCAAAGTGTCATTTCATAATGTTTGTTGCAATAATGGTTTATTCTTTTAGCTGTTTTTTTTTCTCTCTGAAATTTCACGCCAGTAAGTTTAAAGAATAATGATAACAAAACAGAAATTTTAAAGTATGTTTAGTTGGTCTGTGTAGATGGGTCTACGTGGGAAAGACACTCTTAAGTCCAAAGAATATGTTGATTGAACAAATGGTAAAAGTGAGAGTTTAATGTTTGATGTTGCAACATCTTATTGATCAATAGTAGGTGAAAACAATTGCTGCATCTGCCTTTTGGTGCCACTGACCTACGTACTAAAGCTTGCAAGTTATTTCCAATGAAACTTCCCACAGGTATCTAGGATGTGTCTCAAGATGCAAAAACTTCTGTCTTAGCTGATGGAAACAGCGATGACTCCTAATTCTTGAAAGCAAGAAATTGATGATCACATTGCAATGATTCCATTTTATCACTTCATTTTTTGACGTTTGTATGAATGGTTAGGTAGCTCTTTCCAAAATTCACTGTACCAGGACAGTTGAAGCATTGTTCCACCAAGAAGACTGGTGTATTTTGCCAGAGATCTTGAACCAATCAATTGATGCTATGTTGTAGCACCCCATCATATCTTGGTGGAATTGTGAGAAAGTTGAACTGAGTTGTTTTGCATTTGGATTACTAACCAGTTTCTGTTGGTGCTCATATTGTTACTAGTTGTGTTCAATTGATGCTGTTGCTTTGTTACTCAGAAATCTTCTCTGACTTCTAATAGCTGAGAGGTTGTGAAGTAGATTTAATATTATAATTACTTTGTTGTGATGGCACCTGTAAAACCTAGGTATTAATCAGATCAGTAATTGTAGCTTTATCTACTGCTGTCAGGCATTACAAAAAATAGGTAGATACCATCATACTTATGTACTATGTTGTAGATCCCATGGAATTATGATGATAAAACAGAATTTTTTAAGTACATGTAGTTGATCCCTATGAATGGTGAGTACTAGCACTCTTCCTAAATTGCACTGGCAGAGTCCATGGGTGTATCTATTCTTAGCATCATGAGACAACCCTATTGTATACCATCACCTTGATCATCTTCTCATTATTGGTGGGTTTCATCAAAATGAGCTTTTTTGGGAGACTGACCCTGAAAACAGCCCAGACACTGATTCTATTTCCACTATGTGATCCTGTTGCAACTTTGTCAATACAATTCTCCATTCAAGCTTTGTTGCATTGAAACTTTCACTGTTATTCAGTGCATTATCCACCAGATTTTTCAGAACCTTGGCCATGATTTCTCCTTTCACATTTTATTTAAAAGCCTCTGAACATGATATGCAAATCCAATTGCTTCTCTGCTATCTTCCACTTATCCTTTCAACCACTATACATGCTCTGTACCATTTATGGATCTTACTAACTCCTCATCAAATGTGGTTGGTAATGTCATAAACTTTGCTAGGTCTCCATTTTTAATTGAATTCCAATTCATATCTTTACAAAACAAACCACTGATTTGGCAGAACTCTTTTTTTGATCTTCTGTTCCTTTCACATCATCTCCAACTCCAAACAATTTAGTCATCAAATGTGAGTAATCTCCATATTTAACTTAAAATTTAACTCACCTGTGTCCATTTGCTTCCTTATCATCTGAGGCTATTACTTCTGTCAATTTTAAGCTTGTACATTGCTGTACATTGGCTATTTGTCCCACTTTTGGACTTGCTCCTTGCAAGTTTGATTGCAAATCTACTCAACTCTTCTGCTATTTTGTCTTGGTCATTTTTCTTGCTTTGGTGCTAGTTGCTCTCTGCTCTCTGCATCCATTGAAAGACAAACCATATTTTAGACCCTACTTTCTGCAGTTGTATGATGGTTTTATTCCTTCTGCATTACTTGCCTTAACTCCCACTTTATCATAAATCATTTTAAAATCTGTGTCTTGTTTGGAACCACTATTTTTTTTATTTGTCATTATCAACCCTGGTTGCAACCTGTAATTGATCAACATCAACATGCCCAAATCAGGTCCAACCCGTTTTCTTACCTGTGGCATACTTATGACAATAGGTTTTTGGCTTACCCGCAACAATGGGACACAAATGATCATCATAGTCATTCTGGCCTCTGGTACTTTGACTCATTTTTGCACTTTGATTGGCTTTATCAATTAGTTCTCAACAAAAGTATTGTCATTTTGACTATTGTTGACTAAAACATTTGACCAAACTTGTCCAAAAATGACATATTTGCCAACTCATCAGTTGGATCAACCCCCCCTCCAACACCAATGATGATATTGTCATATATATCCCCACTAGTACAGAAGAATACAAAAAAGTGCATGGCTACCTTTCTTGTTTTTTGTATTCTTTTGTACACATGGGGATACAAAAATAATCAAAACATTGGCTCATTGCAGTTTTTGAGTCTAACGTTTTGAATTCTGCACTCACGCCAGCTGGCCCTTGTGCTTAATTTGAAACGCACAACTCAAAAATTGCTCTGAATCAACAGTGCAATTATATGTAGTAAGGAAAAACTTCATTCCTGATCCTTGATACTTGAAACTACCACGCTTGTTGTTCTTCCCAGTACCAATGGCTATGAGATCCTAGATCAGACCCTATCTGGTTGATCTGCCCTCTTGATGAGCCCAACTAATTAGTTGTACTAATTGATCATGGCATGATGAGTATTATTCATTGAATGCACCTTCACTATCTATGCAAATATTACTTGCTCTATCTGTATTGCTTCCATTTGCTGCAACTTTCATATTTCTATGCCCTTGAATGCTTTATGCTTTCAATGTAGAGAGCATGATTCAATCCTTGGCAGTCTTTGTTATTGGTAGCTCATTTGAATTCTCCTTCAAAGTCTCTGCACTTTTCAACTTCTGTGTTCCAGCTTCACTTTTTGAAAAAGAGGCAGTGTGCTAAATCCACTTCTGTGGTCCATGAGTACAGAAATGTAATCCAATATTCCATAATGTGTTCTCAATTTTGACTTACTCTATTTGATTTCCGCTTACTTTACCAAATTATTCAATGTTGTCTACAGAAATCTGCCAGATTTTGTGATCTTGCTGACAAGACCCATCAGTTCATCATTGTGTGTGGACAAAGTCACACACAACTGACTCTGTTTCCTGTTTCACTCTTGATATATAAAGGTCATTAATCTTCCAAATTATAACAATACCATCACTGTGTTCTCCAAAATTAGAGGCCAGCATAGCAACACCTCCATTTTGTCTTTCACAGAATCAATGCATTCCATTGTATCCTTTTTAAAACTTTTGGCTAAAGTGAGTTTATATTCTCACAGTTAACCTTCAAATCCTTTGTTGTGCTGACAACCTTTGATTTGTTCTTCTTGGAAATTGCTGACAATTTCTTGGCAGAAATTGTCACACATTATCTATCGCATTTCACATCAGCCTTATTTGATGTTGAACCTCTTGCATCCATTTTCAATATGCTCTGGGCCTTGTGGTTTTTGATTTCACTGTCCTTTGACATATTAGCTCACACACATAGCTTCTTACTAAATTGTATTATTCTGCTACCAAATTTATTTCTGTTGAAGTTTCACTAATAATCATTTGCTCCAATATGGTCAACCTTTTTGGTCATTGCAGAGAACTTTGTTTGATTTCTTTCACCATTTTGCAATTTTTGGGAGCTCTAACCTGTCCCACAAATGTTGCCTTTTCTTTTGATACTAGTTTACATAGTAAACTTTCCTGCTTGGAATGTTTTGCTGTTGTATTATTTTTTTCTGGGGACACTGTCCCAGTCCCACAGTAATTTGCAGTCACCACAGAATCATTGCATTTTGTACTGAGCATCAAAGAGCTTTGTTTAATTTCATTTCCTTTTTTCTGATATTTGGGTACACATTGTACACTTGTGCAGTCTCCTTCATTTGCTTCTGAATTGGGATTTTAGGTTGATCTTCTTTCATATCTGCCACTCTTGCCTCCTTGGGGGCTCTTGCTCCAACAAGGTGCACATACATGTTTCTACATTACTTTGGCTTGACACTGGTCTTGGACAATGCCAGGAAAATTATCCCATGGCAATTGAACTCTTTGTAATTATTAAACATTATCACTCAGTGGTTGTACATATTCACACCTCTGGTTGATATTTTTGCTAACAGTGCATTCCTTGTACTATTTGTGTTCTCGACTCCATTCATTTCCACAAACATGTATCCAGTTGACATAATCACTATTGTAGCATTAGGTGCACTCTCTAGTGTGTCCTCAATACAAGCCCTTTCAATGTGTTTGATCATTCCTGTTATTCAAAGCTTCACAGCAACTCCTGCTTCTGCACTCATTTTGTTTTATAGCATTACCTTTTTCAATAGACTAATTATATTTATCTAGGTTTTTGTTTTTTGATTCAGCTTTTCATTATGTCTTCAACAATCGAAGTGTTTCTGTAGTAGCAAAAATTCCCAAAACATTATAGATGATGCGATAAAGAAGAAAACATTATTTTTGCATAAAATGACTTTGTGGAGCCTCTCGTATTGCATCCTCTGAACTATCTGGCACCTCTACTACATGTTTTTAATGTGAATTCTGTTCCATAAACTATTTTTTGTAGGCAAATTCAAACCTAACTTGTTACTATCATACCCCCCCCCAGGAAACAATTTTTGCAATCAAAGGTGCTCTGTAAACCATGCGATTGAGCTGGTAAAAGGAAGAACAAATCAAAATTAAAGCAACGATTAATCTTTTCAAACAAAAAATGCTGTCCAAATTGCATCCAAGTACAATACTTACCTTCCAACACTCAAATCAAACAGCTTTTTCCAGTATTCATTTGAGAAATCTGGAGTTGCAAATGACAAGAAAGAACCAGGTAAAAAATAGTGAACCACACTTAGTGTTTATGTATTGAAACAACTAATAATAACATTATCTACTTTTGTACTAAACAGAATGAACTGTGGGACTGCAATGAATCTCTTCCGGGCATCGAAAAGATGTGTTTTTTTTCCGTGATTTCGAATAAAAGTATAATTCTGGAACGTATGATCCATCTAAATTTCTAATCCATGCTACTTGCCCAACATGGAAAACTCTGCATCAATGTCAGCATCATCACAGAGTTCCAAACCTATTTCTTCACTTTGGGAAGAGAAAATAGTCTCTGGGTTGATTTCAAGAGGCGGTTCATCAGGGTAACTAGAAAAAAGTGATGACGACGAAGATGTGGGAGAAAGGATTGGACCTCTAATTGATACCTCGAGCGGTGTGGACTTTTCTCTGGAGTCAAAACTGGGCACAAGGTTAGGAAGTGCAAGAGATGCACAATTGGCTACAATTGACCGCTGTGCCAGTTTGAGACATGGTGGAGATGAATCCATCAAAGGCAACTGGAATAATTTCTTCTCGTCTACATCACTTGATGCAAAGGAATCAAGATAATGAAAGTGCTTTCCCTCGAATTTAATTTTCTCATCAGTACAGTAAGATGAAGGGGGAGGTGCAATTTCATCTTCGTCGTTGTCTGCGGGGAGGAAAGGGGCAAAAATACCACTCTTAGACTTTGGGGTGATCGTGAGCGGACTGCTGCTTGAATTTGTGACGATAGAGCTTCGAGGTGGTAAGGAAATTGTGGTCATTGGGCGGTTTGTTTCTGGTGTTACCACAGGTGGCGCGGGAGCCGCGTTGTGATTAACCATTTTTTGAGGATTCAGGCAGGGACGAGTGTCAGACAAGAAATCGCAGCTCGAGGGGTTCGTTGTAGGCCCCCCAGAGAGGGACTCAATTGGTGGGGTCGCTGTTGAGGGGTAGCAGCATTCATCCATCATCGATGTGAAGTTTTGCTCCATACCTCTGATGAAATCTTTCGCCTTGTCCGAAAGTTCACGTTCAGGGACTAGCTCTGCCATCGAATAAAAGTCAGGCTCGGTTTCCGGACTTGCCTTGGCCTTGATCCCCACGCCCTTGATGCGTATGCGGGTAATGAGATTACAAAGAAAGAGTTTGTGTCTTCGCGAGAAGTAGAGGTCAAAAAAGTAAGGAATTGCGATCGGTAAAAAGAAGAACACTAATAACACAGAGTTGAAAGGTGGCCACGAACAACATACCTCAGGAACAACTCATGGTAGTATCCACCGCGATCTTTCCCTTGTGTGAGGCGGCAGAAACCATACAAATTCAGCTGGCGCTGAAACGAGGTCAGCTTTGACTGGCGGAAATACCTTGGCATGACTTTCGCCACAAATCCCTTGGGGTCATGCACAACAAAACACCGGCCGTGAGGTTGCCTACACAACGAGAACACAAGGCATGAGCCAAAGTTAGCTAAGCGTCAGATTCTGAAACACAAAACAACTCTGCGAACAAATTGACCCACCAAGAGACGATACCCGCAAATCCATCTTTTTCTACTCTTGAAAGCATTAGGTGGAGTTTGATAGGAAAAGGAACGGAGACTCCACCGCGAGGGCCCTTGCGCTTCTTCGACTGTGCACCATTTCCCTGAGATTCACTAGATGTACAGTCTAAGAGACCATGTTTCAAGTATCGCGTCATGTATTCATTTACAGAGTACCCCGAGCGATCGTGATAATCATGCAGAACCGTGTGCCTGACGGTTGTTGAACCGGAGGCCCCCATGGTATGTTTCGTCCGTTTTGATTGGGGAGATAGCATTGTTTCAGTTAGTTCGTAGGGATTGCAACTGTTTTTTGATGCCATGTTAGATGGTCTATTTTCCTGTTAGATCATTATTGTCAAATTTAGACTCTATTGATGATGACAATGGGTGACAAAAAAATACTCTAAGTAGTAAGCAAGTACCATACAATAGTACTATTATTTGGCTGGAACAGGCAGGGAACGAAGATGGTGGATGTGCACCAAAAAATATTTTTTATGGGGTCATCCGTCGTCCTGGGTCATCGTAGTAAGTACTGTTACAATTACAAAATGGAACTCCCTCTGTACCACATAAAAAGGCGGACTTGAAGTTTGAAATTGTCCCATGTAAAAAGGCTGATTTTTAATACCAGGGAGACAGTGCAAAAAGGATCATTTGTGATCGTTTTAATTTTATGGAAGCATTTTCAATCCAAACGAATTAAAAAGATATTCAAAAATAAAGGTACTTTTTTGCGTTTAGTATGTTGTACCTGACACGTGATCGTTTAGCGATAAATTTAATGTTAATAATATTTCGATGATCGTATGATCGTTACAATGATTGTATGATCGGTTGGATGATTGTCGATGATCGGATGATCGTTCCGATGATCGTATGATCGGTCGGGTGATCGGTCGGATGATCGTTGATGATCGTCGATGATCTTCATTTGTGATGACCGGTCTTATGACCGTTCTCATATCTTGTCTTAATACTAGTGTCGTAGGGTCAGTCTGTAGGTAGAGTTAGTACAATACTCTCATACCAATAATAACAGTACCATAGTAAGTAATTCTATCATACTACATGCCACTATTTTTAGGTAGAATAGGTATGATACCTACCTAATAAAAGAGATAGTACCAGTAGATAAATATAATAGTTACGTAGAATCTATTGCCTGAATTTAAATCAAAAACAATCGATCATTCAACCGGTCATTGAACCGATCATCGATCATCCAAACGATCATCAAAACGACCATCGATCATCCAACCGATCATCGATCATATGATCATTGGGAATTGTCTGATTGTTTGGATGATCGTGGAATCGTTTTGGTGATTGTTTAGCGATAATAAAAATTAAAATTAAAATTTGGTGATCGTTGAAAGCTTCGCAGCAACTAAAAACCTCGCTTTTGTTATTTTATTACTTGTATGTTTGTTTCTAAACAGAGAACCCTATTTTTTTTGAAGAAAATGATTGTGTTGCACTGTCTCTCTGGTCAAGAGAAAGAAAGTCACTACTAAAATATGAAGATAGTGATAGTGAAACCCCACAACAGAAGTTGAACAATGGAAAGAATAATGAGATCAAGTCACCCATGGTGTCAACTGCAGTAAATGAGCTGTGAGAGGGTAACACAAGTCAGGAATTTGAACCATCAGGAATCAAAATGTCCAGTGGCACTGATGAAAAAGTGCAATTGCTGTTGCTACTAATTCAAGAAGCAGTGGGAAATCTATGAGTAATGGAGATACAACCACAGTATCACGGATTATTGACAACACTCCAACAAAGCCACAAGCTAAAGATAGTGGTGGGAAATCAAAGCTTGTTAATGATACAAAACTGTTGATGGGATCAAATGTGGAGTGTGAAAGTGGTATAACATGGATTGTTAATCCTGAGGGATCATCAAATACTCCACACTACATCCTAAATGTCACAGCTATGTACTGCAACAGCCAAAGTCAACACCACTGAAAAAGATCAACTTAGTGTTTAGAGACTCTCAACAACAGATGGAATCAGTGGTGTCCAATATTATGACTGAAATAGACTCCCTTGCTCCAGATTCTAAGATGACAAATGAGTCTCCTCAATCACAGACTCAGCTTGATACACCCCAGACATACAAATTGAGAGATGAACTGAGACAACCCGTGCTCCCAGATTTGTGGACTTTGACGATTGCACCAATGAGGAATCAGTTGATTACACTGTTGATATCCAATGGAAAAGAGACTACAGAGCAAGGCTCAAATGAAGATCAGCCACATTCAACCTAGTGATGATAAGGGTGATCCTATTCAATCAGTATGAACATCACCTCCCAAGTGCAAGTCCTCACTCAGCAGCAGGTCTGAGGACCATCAACTGAATCAAACACAACAAGAACTTGATTGAAGTGCAATTAATTTTCTGGATCCAACAATCTCAATCTTCAGTATGATAAGTGAAATGAAACCAATGACCAAAATGAAAAGGCCAGACCCAGCAGCTAAAGCAAAACAAGCAGAAGCAAATCTTTAGGGGCATCCACTGAATCTGACCATGGTGAGCAGTCTACAACTGCATCACCTCCCGAGGCAGCACCCAACACAGAGGATATCAATAGTTCCTTGGATGGGCTTGAAAGCATTGCAGAAACCTCAACAATTATATGGTCATCACCTGAGACTGGCAGTGATGATAGGAATGGTGAATCCAGTGAGCCCAAGAAACAAATGGAGCAATCACATCACTTAGATGGCAAATCAGAAATCAATTCACAGGAACATCAATCGAACAAGATTGAAACAGGGGGCCAAGCAGCAACATCAGATGACATCTTGTCATCCCAATCTCAGTCCTCAACTACGTCTAGTAGCCAAGCTTGTTGAGAAAGTCTAGACAAGGTGCAACAAAATGTGTCCTCAATGAAGATGGAGAGGAAACCTCATTACTGGCATCATTACCAGGACACCTACTTTGGTCTGGGTATTGGGCTGACTGTGATGATGAAACATACTCTTTCTCAGATACCAACAATATGTTCATGCAACATCTGACAACGAAGGAAGCTACCAATGTGATCCCACCTCATTAGATCAATGTGTCAAGTACAACTTGCGAATCGGAGTTTGCCAACAAGGATGACTGGGAGCTAGCAAATACTAACAAAAAATAGAAGAAAAATTAAAATCAAAACAAATCCTGACAAGGAGCAAAAGAAAGTAAATGAATAAACTAGTAGAGCATGAAAGCAAACCCATGCTCCCATATGAATCTGAGAAGAGGAAGAAGAAGAGTTGAGGATGAAGTGGCAAAACACCATTACAACCCTGTTTGTTAGTGTGCTTGGTAACAAACGGGATGATTTGCTGAGACCGTTTGGAGACCCCTTAACCAACAAACCCAAAGGAGTAACAAGATGTGCTTTAAAAAATCTGTGCAGTGATGCACTCACATGACACAGAAACCTTTGGGTGTGAAGAGATGAACTGCAACCTAGACACTGAAATGACAAATAAGTTTCAAGCACATGTATGGATGCACTTTGGCGGAGGCAACATGATCAATTTGTCTACCAAATGCACAGCTAAGCAACAAGTCAGAGGAGGGGTTGATACCTTCATAAAGGAAAATGTTAATGACAAGTTGGTGTCAAGGGATAATGACAGAATGGGTTGGTATACAAGGGCAAACTTGATTGGAGCAGCTGGCAAAGGAGTCTGTCTAATCACTGCCTACAGAGTAGTATGTCAAAGGAAAGGAACTCATGCCAATCAAAAAACAGTCTATATGCAGCAGATGAAGGACCAGATCAAATCAGGAGACCTCTCTCCTGATCCATGAGAGCAAATCCTAAAAGACATATCAGTCATGATCCAGGAACAATGGTCAAAAGGTTTTGATGCTATAGTCATGCTTGGTGCAAGAATTCATGCAGAAGAATGAGCTAACAGATATCCATGTCCATGCAGCTAAGCTTGACAAGCTACCCAGAACCACATATTCAAGAGGGAGGAGATGACTAGATTTCACCCTCATGTCAAACCAACTGATCAGCAGAGTCTCTGCACATGGAATCCTGAGTGAGTTTGAGGGAGTCACTTTGGATTACATCCTGCAATTTATAGGCTTCTATGATAAGGCAATGTTTGGCAAAAGCACATCAAATCTGCCCAAACCCAAGAGCAGAGAAATTAATTTCAACCATGTTCCCAAATGCAAAGAATTTATTGAGAAACTCACCAAAATTCTAACTCACCAAAACTTTGAGTAGAGAGTCAACACACTTGATGAAGAGCTCTGCAAGCAAGGACTGACTCCAGAGCTAGAAAATCAATACAACAAGTTGGACTATGAATATGAATGTGCAATTAGAGCTGCTGCCAATGTGATGGCCAGAAAGAACTTTGGATTCCAACAATCCCCAGTGCTGACTGAAGCTGAATCCAACTACTTGCTGGGGAAAGCAGTATTCTCCACTCCCCTTCAATGTGGGATTTTCAACAAACAAATAGATGACCTGGTTGCAAAAACAAAGGTACCAGTTGAAGAAATTTGTAATGCCACAGCATACACGGCAAAAAAAAGTACGGAAAGCTGAAGCATATCTTGGGGAAGCTCAAAAGAATGATACCCTCCTCAGAGTGCAATCCCTTCAAAAGAAAGC
>JALLOT010002675.1:1486-12375 GCA_036939595.1 Thalassiosira livingstoniorum | reverse complement strand
AAAAATGACTTTTTACTAGATCGTGTCCACAATTTTTCTTATGACAGTCCCCTGAAGAAAATATATATTTTTGTCTTCTCTAAACCCTATTATTCTACTGTGTCTTTGTTGAATTAGTCATTTGTACCTTTAAACTTAAGACAAAAGGTTAATAAATACTCAACCCAATTGAAATATCAAACTGTATCTTTTTTGACTTGTTTGATATCCAAAGATCCAAATGGATCAATCATAACAGTTTTTTTATAAAAAATGTATTGTTAATATGTTTCGTTTACAAGTAATACATTTAATACATGGTAAATTTTCAGGACACAATACTTGCTGAGATTAAAACCCAGGGGTGATGTGACAAATAACATATCGCTATTTTGATTTCAAACATAATCATCCTATTCTTATGCTGAATTTCTCACTGTAAATGAAGACTTAACTAATCAAAATCAATACTATGCTGTGCCATCTCATGATATATACCAGGATTAATGACAATTGCCATAGGAGTGTATGTGAGTTATTTCAATATGACAAATTGTCATTTCACCAACAGTGACTCCATCTTTATCCAAAATCTTGCTACAAATGGAAAAAAACATCAATTGCTGACAATTGTGGCTTTGAATCTCATAACTATGATCATGTTATCTTATATTTTAATATTAGATAATGAATGTTTTTGGTTCTTTTTTGTGTTAAATAATATTGACTATTTCCATAGAGTAATCAAAGATTTTAAGCTTAAGTTTACACAATACAGAAGCTATTATTGAAAGGTTCATGATGATAAACTAATTGTTCCCACATAATACACTTTGTCAAAGTTAGAAAAATGACTCAAGGATAAGAAAAAGTGTCTTCAATGGCATGGTTATTATGTTAATCAACCCTCAAAACAAATTATGAGTGCCAAGAACTGAAATAGAAAATGTGGGGCTTAAACCATGCTTAAACTTTTCTTAATTGGTCCTATGATACTAATTTTGGCAAAAGTGTGTAAGTTAATGTGAGTTCTCCTGGATTTCAACTTTTGGTTTTGGAGTTTATTTTGGTTGAAAAAAATAATCCTTAAAAGTCTTGATTGCTGTATTCCCCAATAATTGGTAGTATCATTCATGAGAAAATTGAAAAACAAAATCAATGTTAAAGTATCATGCTTTATGCATAGAATGTCACAACACTTAGAAAAAGTATCTTTCATTGAATTTTTGTTGGACACACATTCTTTCTTTGAGAATGTGGTTTGTAGCTTTAACCTCCAATAAGTCCTTTTGCCTTTGGAAAAATTCAGTTTATTTGAGCCATTTACTCACAAGCACATCCATTTTTTGATACCACAATATCCTTTGTGTTAGTTCAAAAATGAAAAAAATCAATTTATGTATGTATCAAATACACCAACAATGAAATTCACATTGAATTCAATTCACAACAATCTTTTTTGAAAGCTTGCATTATCATATTGATATCTCTTTGCATTACCTACTAGGCTCATAAGAGAACAACTAATATTTAAGGGATACAGCAATAACACCTTATATTGATTGAACTGTGCCTATATGAACTGGGGCATTATTCATTTTTAGATACTTTTTTGTGGTGACAGGGAAGAGATTTGACACAACATCAAAAGTTTAAAATGAAGTGGAATCAATTAGAATAGAATTGAAAATAAATTTTGGTGTTAAGAGAAGTTAATGTCTTCTAGACTCTTGCACTAGGACTTTATCCATACAAAAGCCAGGTTTAGCAGGGACCTAAGTAAAAAATCTTTTCTTGCTGCACTAGCTTTTTGTCCAAACTCAAATCAGTTATGAGTTTGTACTTGTAGCTATGTGCTTTGGGAAATGAGGGCTGAACTCTCCTGTCTGCCAGCAATGTAACTGTTGTATCATTGGGTGATCTCCCAGCAGTGGTGAGTGTATAGCCTTACATAGACACAGTACAAAAATGCTACATTGTCTGACAGACCTCCTGCAATCTACTAGTAAAATTTTGTTGCTAAAAATTCAATTTTCAACAGTTTTGGCAAATAGATTAAGCATGGGTGTCCATGAAGTTTGATACTGTAAGTAACAACAAGATTCTACTGGTGGCCAGACATTTTTACTAGTAGCTTTTGCTAGTTATATTTAAAACTGTCCAAAATACATTTTCTTATCATTCATATTAGCTTTATCTCATCTCTAGGGTCTTGTCAAAAATGTTAAATTTATCATTGATATTTGTTTTGTGGAGATCCAGTATCAAAATCCAACTATGTTCTTTTATAAAACTAAAAATATGATTCTTGATCTCAAGGCCAATCAATGTGACTTTACTACCTACATAATATGAATGTTGATTTTCTTGAGAATGGGATGCCCTAATTGGGATGGTTGTATTTTCAGATTTTGGTTGATGTTTTTTGATTGCACCAAAATACTTGTCCTTTTGAGAGATTGACAATCTCCATAGATGCTTGAAGTTCATGTCTAAAAAACATTCACAATAGAGCTCCTCAGGATAACATACTCAACAATGTTGAGCTTTGGGCTAAGTACAATATTTTATCGAGAATAACTCCCAGGTACAGTAAATATTGCTTCAGGGTGTTTTACAATGCTTCAACATCTACTAAATTGTATGCTTTGATCAATGAGCCCAACCAAGATGAACTTACTGACTACTATGGGGAAATAATCATTGTGCCACAGAAAAAATCAGTCATACATAAAAAGGATGGAAGATGAACATGAAAACAACATCATCCATGGTCATGGTGAACATGGAAACAATTTACATGAAGACACACACTTCAAGTACTACCACACAACTAACAACAAGTAGCAAGTGGTGGATCAATGATACTCAGATACAACTGAAATGTAGCATCAACTTCAAAATAGTTGAAAGCGATCAAGGATTACAGAACTAAGGAGGTCACAGAAAGATAATATTTAACCAAGCTTGTGAACTTTAGAAGCTGGATCACAAAACCATGACAAAATAGATAGATAAAATGGCACATGGATGGGGAAGTATAAGGATAAGGCAACAAACAACACAGCTAATGTTGAAAGCAATGCATCAAGAAATTTATTTAATGTTTCTTCTTAAATTTGAAAATTTATGTTCCAGAAAACTTAGAAATTTAAGCCAAAGATTTATGATCCAGAAAATGTTCAAGCCTAAGCCAACAATATTCCTCAACACTGAGGAATTGTTCATGGTTCTTGCTTTATGTAATTTTCAAACAGGCTGTAAAAATATTTAAAAATAAAAAGCTAGAACTGATAGCAGATATTGGTTTATTTTGTGTCCAAAAATACAGTAGATCAGATAACAGTCTAGATGTTTTAGAAACATGTTATCATGATTCAACACCAAAGGATACATATTATTTAGAGACTCATATTTGTGCTAAACCGCTGCTCAATCCTTTAGCACCAGCAAATATAAAAGCCTTGTATCATTTGGACTTTCATAAAATTTAAACTTGGGACTAACAGATGATGTAAAACTAGATCTTCATAAACCTAAGTCACTCTAAAAACTTGTTCTGTTGGTAGTATCTCTTATTTGGCCCACTGACATGGAATACACATTTATGAAGAATGTAAGCTCAAAAATACTTATAACTGTAAAGCATTTGGTTTAATTTTTATGTAGCTGGTCCCTTACAACAAACATACAAATAACACAATATATTTTCCATAGCCCCTCATGAAAAAGACGTCAAAAAAACATAGATCCATTGATATGGTACAGTATTGTCTATCATGGCATTTGAGAGAAAAGAAGTTAACTGTTTGCACCCCTCACTGATTTTGTAGGGGGATGTGGACATGCTGCAACCGTGCAAAACAGTAAATGGATACCAGCAACAAGAAACAAGGAACCCCCTGGGGCTCAAAAAATTAAAAACAGTGAGAAACCAGTCACATAAAGTACCTCAATGGGCATATCCAATCATGGTATAAAATCAGTCTTTGTTCATAATAATAGGTTCATTAATTTTTTTAACAGGAAACTCTCTGAATATCAGCAAAAATGAAATTCCTGAGTCGAAATTACTCAGTGTTACTGAAAGAATATCTGCTTGGTTACCCTAGCCAGCATGTTACATCTGGACTTCTAGAGGGGATGCAAAAAATGTTTCATATCTCATTATATATTTTTTAGTTTCATCCAAAAAATAAGTGAGTCCACTTTCAAATCCAAATTTAAAAAAGTTTTCCCAGAATTCACTAATGAAATTTGCCATTTTCATCTATAATACTTAATTTGGTCATTTTCTACTGTTATGCAAAAACAAAGAACAAGTTGGCCTCAGTCTATTTTTGAACAGATCTCAAGTGGGCATCAAAACAAGCTAAAACCTATTACAAGTCTAGATGTAACATATCTTCCATTTTTGGGTAGTATCTGAAGCCATCCCCAATTAAAAATACATCCTAAAAAATGATCCCTAATTCTTTTTGAACACTTTTTCAATATCATTGAAGATCAATTTATGTTTGAATATGGGGAGCATTATCGTATCTTTTCTACTCCTACGACTCTTGTTGCCATCTCACAGCTGAGAAGAGAGATAATGTGTCGCTAAAATCTAACTATTATTATGTATTTTTTGTTTGAAGAAATAGGACGAAATCATACATGCCTATCATAATATTCGTACGGTATTTGCCAACTGGCGATATTATACAGGAACAAAACGAATCAATAATACCAATACTTTATTTACCACAACAATATAATTCTGTCTATTTATAATTCCTTTTAAGAAAGCCTACAGTAGTATTATTATTTAATACTCATACCTACTTAGTACTACTGATGTACAATCAACAAGCACTACTACTACCAAAATCGTGGATTGCCAACCAATGGGAATATGGGTATATTTCAAATATATTACGAATAGATTTACGTTATCTAATACTAATATTATTTTGGCGAGGAGAGAATTCTGGATCTTAATAATTATCTATGGCTTCTGGCACGGACCTTGAAGCACATGAATACTTTTTTTCGGCGAAAAGATGCATCAAAAGCTGATCAAAAGTCAAAAGCAGGTCAAAAGTCAGTCAAAAGTCAAAAAACAAAAAAGTCAAAAGGGAAAAAGGAACAGAGAAAGGAGAACAAAAAAAGGAAACAAACGAAAACGAAAATAATTTCAATTGGCAACAAAAATCAACTCTTTTTTGTTTATTTTAAGGGTTATTTACTACAAAATTTCATTGCTCTGCGCTTGAATTGATTTTACTGTAAAGTTTTCTAACGAAAAACATAGGTAGGAGTGCATTTTTTTCCAAAAAAAGTTATAGCTCTCATACAAAATTTAATATTTCTTTTCATTTTTGTTGCGTTTTCCTTTTTTCTCGTGCTTTTGTTCTCTTTGGAAGGTGTTGACACGACAAGATAGAGCAGTGCGGGCGAGGCGGTCAGGCGGTGCGTGATCGAGTGTTATTATTTGTGTTGGCTGGTCCCACACACACTCATCACTCATTTTTCTCTCTCATCTTTCATCAATAAACGCCATCGTCATTATCATCGTAAGTACTAGGTAAACCAAAAGGCAACAGGAACCAATTGCTTCAGTAAAACATATAGACCCGCCTTCTCCATCGGACGGACACACCACCTCGCTTCAAGCAGCAACGTGAATTCTACCTCAGGCAATCAGCAAAACTTCGGAAATCGTTGGAAAACATGGCGCGCACGACGAAAGCGAAAGCCACGAAGGCGCCGTCGAAATCGGCGTTGAAGGGTGCACCGAAATCAAAAACAACCAAAGGTCTATCTAAGCCATCGAAACCCACATCGGCACGTGGGGCCAAGGCAACAGCGAAAGGAGCCGCCGCTAAGCCGAGAGCTCGCGGCGCAAGGGAGGCACTCATAAAAGCACTGGACGAGATCGACGACGGAATTCCTGCCGATATTCCATCTGAAATTTCTGTTGATCTTTCACACGAAGATAACGACGAAAATCGCGTCACTTCAAGCCAAGGACGAGTCGGGCGGAAAGGTCTCGGGAAAAGTGGTGGCGACGTCGGGGGGGATGGAAAACGCAGTGACGGCGCGAACAGCGGAGGAAAAAATGGTCGTCGTGTTCTAGGCGAAATTACCAATAGAAAACGCAATAATCCCGCCGAGGAAGACAGCGGCTCGGAGATCGAATCTCGCGATGAGGATTCGGTGAGAAAACCGAAGAGCAAAGCGAAAAGTGCTCGAAATGTCGACATCGAAAACCACGACAAGGAAAGTGCTGTCGAAAATCGAAATCGATCTCGTAGTAAGAATAATCGCCAAAACTACAAGGAGGCTAGCGATGATGAAGAGGAGAGCGAAGAAAGCGACGATGACGAATATGATGAAGCACCAGCCAAGAAGAACTTAGGTGCGAAAAAGAAGGGCACTGCCGCTAAATCCGCCAAAGCAGGCGGCAAAGGCGGCAAAGGCGGGAAAACAGCCAGGACCGCCAAGAATTCCAAGGCAGCACCAACTGCGTCTGGAAAAGATTCTCGTTCCACTCGAAAGGTCCCTCCCCAAGATGATCCTGTTGTTGAAAAGCGTCCTAAACGGGCTAAAAAGACCAGCCCTAATTCTGTCTTGGATGCTCTTTATGAGGAACAGCACGGAAATAGTCCTGACTATGGAGATTTCAAGAATGTGGCTAATATAACTCGTAAAATGACCCCCAAACTAGCCGAGGAAGTTGAGTTCAATACTGGTGGAGATTGGAGGGATTTTGGTGCCATCGATTATTGAGGGATTGAGCCAACGACTCTATCGTCGAACTTCATAGCTGCAACGTCAGTTTGAGAGGAGTGTGAAGTTGTACATTATTCATTGTTTGCCCTGGATTGAGCCAGGATTCACCATGCACTTCAAAAGAATTGACTGCATCCCAAAACGTCCAACATAGTCAGAGCTGCATCTCATCGAATTTGCATACTAGAATCACTGCGCAGATTTGCATATTGGTCTATTGGTGTGTGCTGCCTTCATCTGGCGCACTGCCAACATCATGGCTCCAAGCATTTCCATAGACGAAGTGCGTGAGGAGAATGTGGACCTTTGTCGAAGACGATTTATTGCATATTATTTGAAATTAGTTTATAGGATATTACAAAAAGTAATTACCAATTTTCATCATAATGGATTCAGATAGTCTGACATGTCCGTGTGCCTACGATAAACGTCTCTTATCGTAGAAGTAAGATTAGATTCGAAGGTTGAAATTCCGGGCCCAGTCAAATTACACGAGAGTACATCATTCTGGCTTTTACATGGCGACATACGTAAAATGAATTGAACCTTTGACATTTTCCTCTTGAGAGTTTTCTTCCGTCTATCTGTTTGCAATGTACTCGCACTCAAATTGATTTTCATCTTAATACTCGTCCTAGGTCCATCAATAAAAAAGATATTATCTGATGCTCACTTGAAATTTGGATCTCAAGAATAAGATATGGTAGCAGCATTCATGACTACTCCCATTAGAGGAGTCATTGTTTTGTGTTATTCTCCAATGTTGATACAGTGATAGATTCTTTATTCCCCTCCTCAGCCACAATTGCCTTAGAAGTGAGAAGGCAAGGTGGCCATTCCTTAGCAAATTTGCAAGATCATGGCAACAGATCAATGTGTAGAAAGAGAAATTTTGTCCCAAGTACTAAAAATTCAATGTTTTGCTTTAGATTTGAAGTTCTCAATATTAATAGAGTGTAATCAAACATCACAGCCTAAAAACAAATGAAAAATCAAGGTTTTTTCAAACAAAAAATATGGAAAATATCTTTTTTGTTCATTTTATCAGAGTCTAATGCCATTGAAACGTGTTGTCCAAACTATCACAAAGGGTTACCATCTCAAAGTAGTTCCAGCCAATAAGGGCTCTGTCACAAATTGCACTTGCCAGTCTACCATATGAAAGTGTAAATAATTCCCCCAGCAATGCACTTCTATTTTATTCAATGCAACAGATCTTATTTCTTGGATTTGAATAAATGTATGTGCTTTATACTGAAAAAATGTTTGGCCAAGTTTCACAAAAATGACTAATGCACTGTGGGGGTCTATACTCTGTTGCCTACAATAGCTGTTAGCATGGTGTCTCACATTTTGCCACCAAAATTTTCAATATAATGTCTAACAAACTAAAAATTAGTCGCAACACTCACCTAGAACAAAGACACCAGCATTGTTTGTGTTTAGGAATCAGGACTCATTGAAGTCCCTTGCCTTCTCCAACTATGAAACAGCTTTCAAATGGAAATATTATAAAATTCAAAAGTGAGCTCTCCTGAATTCTTTAACACTGAAAATTGAAAATCATCCAAGAAATACATTTATCTTCTAAGAATTCTCATCATTTGAACTACAACCCATACCATCTGGTGCAAGCCTGTTACTCATGGACCTGAGAAGTACGGTAAACAATTGTTCCATATTTTACAGATCATGGGTTGTGTACGCACACCTATGGGTATGACTACAACCATTTGCCAACATTTCTCAATTTGGACAAGAGCTAGTTCAAAGAATAGCAAAAATATCATGCTTCTACAAGTCCCATGAAGCTTCCATAGAGGACATTTTCCAAAACAAATGAAAATGAAGTAAATTCAATTGACATCCCTAAGTAGGTTAATCAATATTTCATTTGAAAATGTGGTCACACGATTCACAAGGATACATGAACCTATACATTGAATAGAGGATACTCCCATACATATATCCCACAAAAACTCTTCATCTGAAGAAAATGACAGAAAAGCTAGAAGGTACACTTTCCAAATGAGTGTGTGAGAGGGGAATTTACATGGATAAAAATGATATCTACTGATGCATATTAATATAATTGATGAGCAAAAAAGCAGTTCATGAATCCAAAGTCCAAACATCATAACTGATTTGAAATTCTGATTGCAATGACTTTGTAGATTGCATTACATGATGATCCAATAAAGAATTAATAATAAAAGTTAGTATTCAACAACTCCAATTGTACCCCAGGGTTGTTATTTGCAGTTACTAGCTGGTGTGATCAGTATCATCAACTTCTCAGAGATGTATACCTTAACATGTATTCAAATTCAGGGCACCATGATGACAAATGTGGCATTTTCAATCTAAAAAATGAGGAAATGATTTGACCAATGAGATGATATCAAATGATGGAAAACACTAGAATGTAATGAAAATAGGACAATTTTATCTTATCAGCCACAAAAGTGACCAAGCTTAAAATTTACACACAAAATAACATCAAATCACATTACTAATATGGAGTATAGATGTGCACTCAACAAAATCTAGGACATAATACCATGATGTTTAGAAAATGTTGTTACAGAAAAAAGCACAGAAACAATAAAGACATCAGAATTGAAAGTAAAATCCTCAAGACTGCCTCAGAGACATTTTTTTTGTTGTAGAAGTGGTTTTTGATTTCTGGGTATCTGGCAAACAAAACACCTTCAATAAAATTGATTTTACACTGCATCACAGACTAGAAAGTCCTGAAGAAGACATACAATTCTTCAATCAAGACCAACCATTTGTGAAGGCCATTTATGATACAGATGAAACTCATTCACAGCAAGTACCCAATATATAATTTTTTCACTGAAGAAGTTCTGGTATCCATTTTGGTTCAAAACCAACAAAATGTCAAACATCACTGACAACTGATAACAGAAATTAGGATACAGTGGCAGTTGAAATCAGGAAAAAAAGAAAGGATCAAAAATAATCTATACAACAAAGTTAATCTTTTGAGCAATTCAGGCATAATTTAAAACATTTGTTGTTTCACGCATGAAAATGTGAACATCACACAAAATTTAGCAAAGAATTTCCACTTAGAGTATGACTAAAAGAAACTATCTCTAAAATTGACATGAAACACCAACAACAAGAGCTTCAACATTAACTTCCTAGGCAAATACTTTACAAGTGTCACCAAGAACCTTGAATTCAACTTGAAGATCAAAAGAAAAAATTCTTTGGGAAGACAATCATTGAATATTTTCTTTCATTATTGTCATCAAATCACATCAATAGCACATTATTCTGTCATTTTTACAGAAATGATTTCAATTGTTTTCAGTGCACACATTATTTTAATGATTACCAAAAACAACCACAATCCTGTTGACTTGATAAAAGAAATATAAAAATTTTACACTCAACATGAAAAATAATACCTAGAATATCAAAGCATGTGTAAAGGTAAAACTTCCAAATCAGTTACACAAGCTATAAATGATGTATATTCTAGAAGATAACACAAAGAATCTTTTGTTGACAAAAAAATGTAAAAGATTCATTGAAAAACTCCTGTTATGAGATAAAATTCATCTATGGTTCCCTCTTTAACAAAATATAAAAAATGATATTGTATACCAAATTAGGATGATTAAAACTAAAATAGTGTAAAGATTTGTATCCAATCCCAGCACTAATCTCTCCACAAAACATTATATAAATGGAATATTACAGGGATTTAATGGACAAAATGTTACCCAAAAAATAAAGTATGTAGGAGTATTTTGTGTCTGGATTGAACGACTAAATACCAAATGACACACTATTACAAGCTCACACAAAGACCTATAAAACCTACCAGAATAATTAGTTCATCAGTTTTTTAGAAAATTTGTCCTCTAGGAAAAAGTCAGTGGTTTTCATGTTCTATTTGTTTTGTCTGATCAAAATATTATTGTAATACATATCAAAAGATGTTTTTGATTTCCCAATAAAGTTGACCAATAATTATAATACAATGTTTCAAATACAAGAAAAAATAAGCCTATGCTTTTGCTTTGGATTCTCTTCTTCAAAAATATATTGTCCAGACCTTGTGTTTTTGATTGATTTCACTCCACTCTCATTCTTGT
>JALLOT010002674.1:0-12371 GCA_036939595.1 Thalassiosira livingstoniorum | reverse complement strand
TGCCTAGCATAATAATTAATGTATTTGTAGATATGATATTTTGAGAAGAAGTGTATCTACTGCTTGGAGTATAGTCATTTTTTAGATAATTATTGTGAATGGTATACCATCATAACAGCAAGAATTTTTAATATTAATGCGTATCAAACAAAATAGAGAGAGTCAATGTTTTACAAACAACTCATATAGCTATATATTGGTTGACATTGAGTGAATGGAAACTATTATTGTGATGATGAGAATTGGAACAAATAAAATAATACTGAGGAATATGGTACTTTCACACAAGACATAAACTGATTAGAAAAATAATCAAAATATTCAACAGAATATTCATGGTAAAAAAATATTATCATTAAGTGTACATTGTGGCTCCTGTGTACCCAAGTCATGCCACCCATTACAATCAGTGAGACCTTTACATTCAGATTACTTTTGTCTTTCAAAAACATTCACATATTCTCTGTTTTTGTGTGTTGATTTAAAAATTCTTTGTGGTACAATTTCTAGGTATGTTGAAACAATGGACAATTTTGTAGTTCTGCTTACGGAAACTGCACATTGGACTCAGTACTAATATCTAGTCAACAAAAATTGATCAAAACCGGTTGTAAGTGATAATACAATAACCAAACACAAAGGTCTAGCTAATTCATGTGGGAAAGTCACTTACATTTTTTGCATACTTCAGAATAGTCAACAAAAATTGACCAGTTCTATGTGGGAAATCAATATTTATTGACCAAAGCCCTGGTAAGTAATTATTGGTTTGTGCAGATGGATTAGTTTTAGGGTTAGATTTAGACTTGGTTTTAGTCATACAAGATTATTTGGATTTTGTGGGATTGAATAGCATTTTTTAGTAAAATGTTACAAAAACTTTGCAGTCATATAAACCTTTCACTAAGTTTATGACATACATACATCCATACATACATACATACACACACAGAGAGAGAGACTGGAGTGATTCTCAAATCCCCCTATTTCTGAATTAACTCTGCTTACTTACAGCTCAAGTGCCTGGTATCAAAGCTTGGATTAATAGCACCAACTCTCCAAAATGTTAACACCCCCAGAAAGTATTTTTTGATACCAGTATTCTACTCAACTTTTTGTGTAGATTAATTTGCACCCTTTGAAGGAGAACTGTTTCAGCCTTTTTATACAAAAATTCAGTACCATGGAAATTTTACCATAAGTTTGTTTATTTGTTTACAACATGTTTTTGACAACCTATCTACTACTTACCTAAGTATACACCTACTTATCTCACGTTGGCGGCTCAATATACTGCAGATGAATTCAGCTTTGGAAAGAATGCTTCTCCTATCTACCTGCCAACTTTGCTCAGTGTCCTATTTGTCCATGATACAAATCCAACTTCAACAATACTCCAACAATACTACTCACTGTTGGGGCCAGTGGAAGAGTTGAGCTTGCCTCTGTCGTGCAAAGACCCATTTGAATATTTTGCCCATAAAGCTATTAGCAAGAGTGTGAGGGTCTGTCTCAAACAAAAGGCCAGTGGAAATCATTTCTCATCACTCCTCTCTGTGGCTCCCAACCTCATGTTAATTCAAATAGAAGACATCCCACAGCTTCATACTTTAATTCCTTTGCTCACCATGTCCATTAGCAACTCAACCAACAGACAACAAAACAGTTTCTTTATGATCAACTTGAATCAAAAACTGTACCTTGAATTGTATGCACCTTTGAATTTCCCAACTTGCCTTTGTGGAAAGAAAGTGGACTGCTTCACTTGCCACACCTTCTACTGTTGACAGTTTTCAAAGAAAACATGCCGCAATCAAATTAGAGATGCAATTTATCCACTTGTCAAGAAGATTCTGGTCACAGTAGGAAAACTCTCAACAATCTCAGCAAATGAGATTGAACCAAATTGTCTCTTTCAAGATGTGAAAGGCTTGCAACTATTGGACTTCTCCTACAAACTGGTTCCAAACTTACACAACTTCACTTTGCCTCCATACCCCTATTAATGTGTTGGTTTTGATGTGGTTATGACTCCACTGCTTGCTCTCTTTCTCCTATCCAAGGGTGTCACCCTCTCAAATCAATCGTCCTCCAACACCATTCAACATCCACAGGACAAGTAAAAGAATAAGTTGATGCAGGAAGGAGCTACAGATAACCTCACACATGCTTTGCTGACAGGAGAGAAAATCATTCAACAGCTTCTTGATGACACACTAGGTAGATGGGGACTGATGTTTGAATACTTTCTGTTTGGTGGCTCTCCACCCAGCATTCACATCCCTTTCTGTTCTACCAGAAAGACTGCATAAACCATGTACCAGTCTGTTCTCTCATCATCCTGCCACTACAGAGTCATTATCTCCACCAAATCACAATGGTTCAAACAAAAACAACCCAACCAATACTTCTTTGGTGGTTCCTATTGCTCCAACACCAAACGACTGGTTCTTGGGCAAAATAGGACATGCTATTACCACAGCAACAGCCCTTCATATTAGAGATGCAAAAATTGAGAAGATGGTGGAACCTCCCATGATTGATTATGATGATTTTGACCCAATAACAGCCCCAACAATTTGACACCCCAATGGGAGAAGAGACCCGCATTTGCCCACATTGACCTTGATTTCCTATGTAGATGCAGATGTTTACTAGACTTCCTACTTAGCAGATGAATGACTAACCTATTTTAAGATTATTATTATTATTATGTCATGAAGTATTTGCATTGCTACTACCTAACTTCCAATAAGGTATGGTAGAAGCTGAGATATGGTTGCCCAATCAAGAATCAAGTACCCCAAGTTTAATTCTTATCCAAACCTAAAGAAGATAATAGAGTATTATTGTACCATACCTACTTCTTATGGTACAATGTCGGCCTGGTATTGTACAATAGTACTTCTACTTTTGTGCTTTGTGCGTGATGCTGCATGGGTTGTTGGCTTTTGTTGGCTGTTGTTGGCTTCTTGTCCTTGGATGTTCGTATCGCACCTTGGCACAAGAAGAAGTACCGTGTGGTACTACTGTAACACTTCAGAACATTCGTCATTACCAGCAAAAGATCGCGCTACTAATTGGAGTCATCAGAAAAAATGAAATCATTGATTATCATCATCGTTTTCATTCTCGTCACATTTCTACAATGCTACTTTCATGGTTCTTCGTTGTTGTCCGAAGTTGGGTCAAAGGCAGCGACATCCATCGCTGTGTCCACTAGTCTCAAATCAAGCAACGCTTCAATGACACCATTCCTAATCAAATGCGATTGCAACCCGAAATATGAAGAAAAATGCAAACAAATTGCCCCTGATCTTGAAAGGCTAGGACGAAACGTGACCATATCCGAATTCTGGAGACCAGTTTGCTTTCACTTAACAAAAAATGCAGTGTTCTTCCACGCAGGCAAGGGTGGCGGGGGGACAATTCATTCAATTTTGACCGAGAACCGCATTGCATTCACTCATAATCATCCCACGCCGTTGCCAACAATCGTGAGAAGATTGGAAAATCATGAATTTGACATCCTGATTCAAAATGTTCGAGATCCGGCTGATCGGTATATCTCTGCCTTTAGATGGCGGTTAAAAACACTACTCAAAAGATGTGACCCGTCTAGTGGAGAAAAGTGCATTATCAAAGCAAATCCAATTTTGCGAAGTGAAAGGGAGGAATTGGAAATATTAAAAAAGTACAATTCAGATCCAAATTTACTTGCCGAATCTCTCTGCGAGGACTCTCCTCATTTAAAAGATGCAATCAAAGACTTAAAGAAAATCGGGCATTCAACTCCACTCGCAAAGTGGCTAAAGCCATTTCTCGATTCAAGCTCAATTGAAGGCAAAGATCCCTACGGCATACAAAAATTCTTGGTCGTTCCGATGAAAAGAAGAGGAAACAATGACACGGAGAAATTTGAACAACAAGTCAACGAGCTGTCAGTGGAGCTTTTAAGCAACAAGTACGGTCTGGAAGTTGCCAGGAGTATCATGGATCAGAAACCTAAATCATCAGTGGTAAGTTCTCGGTTACAGGAGCGCCAACGGCATTCGTCTGCAAAACAATACAATAATAATACCGCTCCCTTATCACCATTGGGAGAATGCTGCATGGTACGGTATTTAAAAGACGACTACAGATTGATTCGATCAATGCTAGCGGGTGCAGATGATTTCGACGACAACGTAATCGATGCAGTTTTAGGAAATTCAATAAGCCCTTTAGAAAGTGCCCATCCGATTATTGGATCGGCTTGTTCTTGGGGAAGTCAAGAGCAACGGAAATCTTGTCGGTCCGATCTACTTTCTATGTTGGGGGAGCGCTCACATTATTTCGACAATCCCACGGAAAAGTGTTCTGATGTTTATCAATCGCGGCAAAGCCACTCGTGATCAGCTTCCAAGTAACTGTATAATTAAAATTTTACTTTTATAAATGTTTCAAAAGGTATCGATGTTGGTAAAAAAGAAGTACGACGTGAAATCCTTACTTGATCGAAAATACTTTTGCTTCAAAAATGACTCACAGAAAAGCAGCAAAAAAGCAGGAAGGTGTGTTACTTTGGCATGCTGAAATGTCTATTTTATTGTCAGAGTCACATGCATTATTAATCATTGAATGTGGACCTTCATTTAAAATGTGTTTTGTGGTTTAATCATATCCAAAAATAATATCTTCAACTATTGAAGAGAAATCCAATTCGGGTTAAAAAGTAGTAGTAGATATAGGAAAATATTATTGAAGTCACCAAAATAATGACAATGCATATGGTGGTCCTTTTTGAGGTGGTAAGGACAAACTTTTTAGAATTTTCATCTGCAGCCTCAGTATTTTTTCAATGTATGAGAAAATTCGTCAGGTTTTGATGAGAATACCAAATTGTAAGAATTCCTGATAATTCTTAAAACTTCCAAATTTCATTTGATTGGATGTTCTCTTAAAGTTATTTCAGCATCTTAATCAGGTCCAATTTTTTGCACGGTGAAGCTCCCATGATTTGCAAAGTTTGCAATTTAGTGAAGCTGAAGCAATTGTTATTGTTAATTGATAATAATGTTGCACCCCTCACAGCTTCAGTGACATTTCATGTTGTTCAAAAAATATGTATCTGGGGTATCTAAAATCCAAAAGTTTCGTCACAGTTCCCCTTTCATTTGTTATGAACCTGTCTCACATAATGACATCCCACAAGAAGTATGATAGTGTCCTGCCCATAGTGGTAATTTATCAAATCAATATGTCAATATATCAATAAGTAATTGGTGGTCACATTGATAATGGTATTGTTTCTACATGGTACTTTTTGTGTGATTGAATACTGAATCAGTTATTCAATTCTTGGAAATTCATTGACTGACACCTCACTCAAAAACAAGCTTGATGATGATGCACCTACACCTTACACCAAGATAATATATCTGGTGATAGAAATCTTAAAATCAATAGGTTAATTTGACCATAACACAAACAAATAATAATGAGGGAACCACTTTGTTACTGACACAGAGATTTTGAACATCAACAATGCATATGAACCCAATACATGAGCTTGTTGGTATACATCTGATTCACAACGGACAACAAATTTCTCTCTTTCAGGTCCAAAACATAATTTAGTGTACATTCACACCCAAGCTAAGGTGGTAGAAAATTTCACATGGTTGAATCACTGAATATAGCAAATTTGAGCTCCCTGCTATTGACCACAAGTAGCTTATGTGATGCATGTATGCATCTCCTCTTCATATCATAACTGTTCTGATTTTTTGTAAGGATTTTCAACAATTGTGAGGGTAAATAATCCAATCCATATTGTTCTGTTTGTGTGAACAGACCTGCATGAAATAAGTGTCAAGTTATAGAAATTAATGATGTAACATATCCTCAGTTCATCTTACATGGAAACTCTCCTTTCTTTCAAGCTACATCAAAAAACCAAAATGCAATGAAATTGTCCATAGCAGGATGTGCAATGAAATAAAATTAATTTTATCACTGATATTAGTAGCTGTACACTTTTTTAGGAATGTTTTAAAAGCTGATACATTTCTTTCAGTTCAAGATTACCGTTTACTGTCAAGTGTCTCTGTAGAGATCCCTGACAGAAGCTGCAGTCAACAACTTTATTTTTATTTTTGTTTTTACCAGATTTTACATGATGATTTTCATTTTTTTCTCCTGTTCCAGATTTTTTTAGTTTGAAACAAAAAAATACCCTTTCAATATTTGAAATTTTTTTATTAGGATTTTCCATGTATGGGTTTTCACAGCAAAAGAGAAAACTTGACAATTTTTACTGAGTGTTTCCAATAAAACCCAACTTTTGTATTAGTTGTAAGCAGCGGTGTCTTTTTTGGTCCAGTAAAGTAAAATATGAAAAATTGATGTCCTGTACCTGTTGGCTCCAGTTGGCTTAGAACAATATATCCTGCTAAAAACTTATCATCCTTCCTCTGCTACCCTTGTCTTCTTTCTGTCTTCTGCCAATTCTTTGTTCCTCAAGTCAATCTAAATTAGGATGAAGTATGTACTAATACAAAATCCTTTGAAGAAAATTTTCTACTGCAATTTTAAGATGTTTGATGTTTATGAAGTTAAGCACTATTCTTTGCATCTGCAACTTTACTGGGTAACACTCTAGCAGAAATAGCATAGGAAACAGTACATCTGCCAATTGCCTACTATCATGATAAAAGAATATACAATCTGAAAAATGTAACATTACCAGAGTTTTTGAACTCATGTTGTATTGTCTAGTTTTTTTTACTATTAAGGATGCTCCTTATATATCCACATAATTATTTGTTAGTTTTTCAGGGTGTAGATAGGAACACAAAAGACTTAGAACTGACAGTAAAAAGACATGGACATGCACATTCTTATCCATAAATTCAAGAATAGTTTAGATAATTATCTTTCAATGTCCAGATATGGAACATACCACAAGGTAGAAATATTACTACTAGTTACTACTTTGTACAGAATTACTGTAATTCCCTAATTTCATACAATTTTATTAGTGATTTCTAGCTTTTAATGTTACTTAAGTACTCAATATACCAAGAAATACTTCAGCAATTCCATAATGTCTAAAATAACAGCGAAAAGAATGCATTTTTTATTTTTTATTTTACTGCATTCTCATTACAAAAATATGTTGATCTTTATATGTATGGGTACTCTTATATCTAAGTTAAAATGAGAATATGAGCTGAAATCCAACTGCCTGAAATAAAAAAGATTACATTGTCTTCTCTGATACCCTTGATTTCATGAAATACATTTAGCTTTCTGAGAAAAATTCTGACTTCCATTTTTTTGAAAATATTCAACATTTGCAGTTTTTGTATTTAATCCCCAGCACCATACATTCCAGGGATTTCATTATACCTTTTCTAGGCAAAGCTGAATTTATATTATATCTTGTTCTTTTTTAAACAAGAGATGGAAAATACTTCTGGAAAAGTGCAATAGTCATGGGAATTCATTCTTCCAATGATAAAAAATGAGTAGAAATTACTCATCTACTCTCTGTAAGTGTTTGAGTAATTTTTTATTTTTTGTTCTTTGTAGTTATTTCCAGGAGAAACCCTTGAGTAGATAACAATTCAAACTGTAGATGAGTAGGATAAATTTTAAAGTCAGTGATTTTTTAGGGTTGGGACCTCTCAGGTTCCCAAGAAAAATAATATAAAACTTGCCAGTATTACTTTCATCATCAGTGGTGAAAACAAGCCCAAATTGCTTCCCAACTTTGTTATGGGATCTTTTCTTGACTGAATTGTGTCTATGATGGGATTTCTTTGAAAAATCACCAAAAGTTGGGCTCTTTTTACCTTTTTGGAATCTTTTGAATACTAAGTTTTCTAATTTTTTAAAATTTTGCCAATCTCAATGTTATTTTTTGTCAGATTTGAAAAATAAGCCCACGGCTCACTTTCAATTTCATTTATGAGCTTGTTTATGATCCAGGTTTTCCTATGAGGTTCTTTTTTGTTGGTGAACTCCTTTTCACTGACAATGATGGTAATATATTGTAAAATACTACGTGCCACACTACTTATTTTTCTTGCCTATGATGTGTTATTCTCTTAGTGTTTGACATACAGAGGCATCAAACCAAGACCCAATTCATGTGTTTATTTCAAACCTTTTCCTACAGCCTACAGTAGTTAATCAAATTTGATATGTTTTTACTCAAATCGTATTTTGTGAAAATATACTGATTCATACACAGACCTTAAAATTTAACAGTGAAAACCTTGAGGAAACCACCAAAAAATCCCAAAAAACTCTAAGCAATGTTCAACTAATTAAATAATTTTCTCAAAATGACCTAGATATAATCTAAAACTTTATCTAGCAAACTTTTGGGGGAAATATGATGGCATCAGCTGTGAAGTTTGAGTTTCAAACACTTGGGCCTTAAAAATCTCTCTTCTCTACTAGGAAAATTATTATATTTTCCTAAAAACTAAACTAAAACATGATTTTCATCTTGCTCAAAAATTGTGAGAACAGTTCCAAGTTGACAACCTTGATAAGATTTGTTGTAATACAGTATTGTAGAATCCAGAGAAAATTTGTTGTAATACAGTCAGTTCCATTGAAAATTAACTCATGAATAATCATGACACTATTATTAAAATAGAACAAGCAGACTTGATAGTACTACCTTAAAATTAAAAGTAGAACAAAGCATTTATAATACCTAAATATGCCCTACATCTAGAGTTTTCAAGGTAGGTAAACAACACACTCTACAGTACTTTCTGAAACATACAAATAAGCAGAATAAAGCTTGATACCTATACTACTATATATCTTTCAAATTACTTAAAAGCAAACTAAGTAAAAGTAAGTGGGGAGCTATCAGGCAAAAATAAAAACTGCTTGACATTTTTCTGGGTGAAAGATGATACCTCAGACCTATCTACATCAGTAAGTGGGTACCTACTTATGTGTTGTATTTTGCTCCTACTAATAGAGGGTGGCACAAATGTTTTTTACATTTTTCAAAGTGGTCCAAATATGTACCTAACTGCTTACAACTACTCATCTATGGTGTAATATTGGATCCAAATTTTTTGGAAAAATTCCAATCCAGTGCTGAGGTATGAGGAATTGATTTTTCAGCTTCATGGGACTCAATTTACTAGTAAAACTACTAACAAAAAATAAATAGAACAAAAAACTAGTAAAATAAGGTTGAAAGTACTGTTTTATAGTTATCTTTTTGTATGTTTCTGATAAAAAAAATCACACAGATTGTTTTGATGCTTGTTGCATTGTCTCTTGTAAATTTGATTGTTGGTCATAATTTTTTTAAAGGTCTTTAGGGGTCATTTGAGGAACTATGACCTATCATAATCATAAATCCACCCCATAAAGCAATACCATCAGATATGTACCAGCAAAAGTATATGGGTTTTTATCACAGAAGATTACTATATACTATAACAAACAAACTGTGTATTTTTAATTGATTAATTAAAAGGGCATCATGTCCAGGGCATCACACCAAAGCATCAAAAAACACCAAAATTTCAAGAAGTCTTTGTTACGTCTTAGTCATTTTGCTCTGGTGCATGTTTTATACTGATATCAAGTAAACCAAAAGGATTGAAAAATAAAAAAAACTACAAATAGAATGAACTCATATGATCTACAACATGTAATTAAAAATTCATGTTTTTTGACATGATTGTTTACAATTTGCTGGATGTAAATAATTATTATTTTGAGCAGGTGAGGTGCTATTCTATTTAAACTACCTAAAGAACTTAGAACAACTACACAACTACAACAAATTTGATCATTGAATCAATCAGATCAACCATTCAGGCAAAATACTAGTCATTTGGCTGTGTTGTGTGTAGTGTGCCAGAATTGAATAAAAAATGTTGATGTCAAGTAACACTGGAGTCCTTATGGAATCTGGGTCCTATCTAACAAATGCTAAAACAAAAATTATCATGCTGTCTCCTTTCAGTTGAATAGTTCATTACTTGCATTATCTGAGGTTGTCTCTAGTTGGTGGATTGTGGAGTCATCAGACAAGAAAATCTTTAGAAACAAGAGAAAGCCAGTTGTGAATCAATTGCTAACAAAATAAAAAATGTACTAGCAACCTCATGATCAATGCTATCACTATCAACTTAAAAATTGTTGCATAAGCACCAACATTGTCTCCATTACAGAAGCTAGTTGATTGAATTGTATGGGTCTAAAAGGTCCTTGTAAAAGATTCCAGCTGTAAATAAAATCAAACAAAAGCCGGTTTAGATGACAGAAGGCACTCCCCATTGCCATGTCCAGTAGTTATTAATGTTGACTGCCTGGTACTACCAAAGCCATCATACCCTCACTGATACAAATCCATGTAAATGGACAACAAAACAAATTTGTGGATAAAATTTTTCTTCTGGGTGTAGTATGGTTAAACATTTTCTTTGTTTGTTCCTGCAAGATGCAAAAGAAGATGGCATCATTCAATTAGCAACAAAACAATGAAACTCAGAACTAAACTGTAACTTAGATACATAGCCACAGCAATTCCTTGCACAAACAAACTCCAGTTCCACCCACTCTGGTAAGTTTGTACCTGGTGCACTGATGTGAAATGGCTGTTAGGCACAAGAGACAAGAGTGATTATAGTGACACTGCCAGTCAAATAGAAAGAAAAGTTAAAACTCAACTGAACTTTAATGTTTGAATAGTAGTATTTAAACTTTCTGTAATACCAAGAAACTACATAGCTTATTTGTAACTTACAAAGACTGTTGTGACTTACTTGATAATGGGAAAAAGTAATACTTTTCATGAGAATAAACATTTCAATTGTTATTCTACCTAAATTTTTGAGCTAACAATCTTCCCATGTTTTGATTCAATGGTATTGTTTTTTAAACAAGAAAAATCTAATGAAACAGAAATGAATTTGGAACAAAATTTCTGAAAAAGAATGCTAGAACTCAGTGATCATTTTTGAATGCAGCAGCTACAACAAAGTTGTGGATGCACCTACTGTAAGTAGGTACAATAAAATACCAGTCTAGATCAAAAATTAAAAGTTAATTAGTAAATTTAAAGTGTAGGAATAGTATGAAAACTCATTTGAAATTCAGCTTGGAAGGATGAAAATTAAGAAACAGTTCTTTTGGCAACAGTTTTGAACAGTGCACTGTAAGATTGATCTGGTAAAAAGTAATTCTTTTGTGGATTATTGTATGCACAACTGACAATTTTGTCATGAAGCATGGAACATATCTTAATTCTAGGTATAATATACAGCATGCATGCACAATATCAAGCAAAGAGTATGGCACATGCTTTTTTTAAATATTGAAAATTATGTCAAAGTATCTCATTATTTATAATTGTTACACTTTTTTTTTGAAAATATTATTGTCACAGCAAATCTACCAAATAAGTAGAAAAGTATAATGTTAGCAGATGTTAGACTGAGTTTTAAACAATGTAGGATATAGTATGCAAAATGAGCAAAAAATTGGCAACAGGATTTGAACTCATTCAAATGAAACCTCTTCAATGCATTTTGAATAATTTACAGTACTGGATAACAGTATATTCAATGCAATATTTAAAAATATTGTGTGTATCAGTTGAAATATCTAACAGATGATGAACATCAAAGATTTGAGCCTAGTTAAATTAATATGCCTTGACGAGAACAGGAAAAATTACATATTTCTTAGCCCATTAGTTATTTAACAATTTGATCTGATTATATTGAAAGTTGTAATTTATTGTAATATCTGAATCTTTTTGAATTTTCTAGTAACTAAATTCAATTTCTCTTGTATTTTACTGTAGGCTAATGTCCCCCAAAACTGTAAGTTACATCCCTAGAAACTTCAAAAAACTACTATAGCTTCTGTCTATGCATCCAATCACCACTTGCTAAATGAACAGCTCAAAATAAAACACAACAAAACAATACCAAGACATGCATAATGAGGTAGGTAAGGGGCATTCAGCACTTGAATGTTTTCACCATTGTCTTTGTAGTTTGTTTGTAGTAACCCCATTTCGACCATCTAAATTGGGTCTGAGACAATTTTTGCACTGTTTTTGCAGTGATAATAAACCCTTTGTACAAAATCAATCCAGATTAGTTAGATCTTGATGGAAATATAGAAATAGTGATATTGTCATAAGTCCAAACAAAAGTGAAAGAAACCAAAAAACTACCAAGTCTCATTCCTCTCTGACAATGATGGTTCCAAGCTCCTATATCACCAGATGTTTGACTCATCTGTACCTAACAGTGCCAGATAGGGGTCTGCACCCGAGCAATTTTTGTTTGGGTGGGTAAGTATTAGGTACTTCATTTTTTCATTCATTG
>JALLOT010002673.1:0-12367 GCA_036939595.1 Thalassiosira livingstoniorum | reverse complement strand
TGTGCTCTTCCGATCTACTCTTTAAGCTCTCTATTCTTTTCTTGCTTTTGCATTGCTCTTTTAATGTTTAATGTTCATTTCATTCCTTTTCTATTTTTTTGGGCTGTTTAATATTTGACTGATTATTGGTTGTACCCTCAAGAAGTATTTCATGCTCACAATTTTTGCATGATATTTTCTTGATGCTTTCTTGATTCTTTTCTTTATACTTTTAGATTTTGTACCCATTTCAAAATCTAAAAGTTTTTTTCTCTAATTTTGTTTATAGCTGCACAAAATTTGTCATTTTTCATTCATTTTTCCAAAAGTCATACACCATGCTTTCTTTTACATCCCTAGAGGAATATCAAAGATGAAAGTTTTGTTTAAATTAATGGATCAAATACAAACAACTAAAAGCTACTCCTGATCCTGAATGTTTTAGTAGCTTTTATTCTCAGTCTGCATACTTTTTTGCGCAACTACACAATAATAGCAGAAGGAAAATGCACACATAAAATTATTATGGAATTCTCAGCAAACAAATCATGCATTTGAGTGTTTAGCTAATATCCCCACTACCATTTTCATCAAAATTCTGTTTTGGACACAGTTGGACTAACTTTTTTCTTTTGATCCATAATTTTTTTACCACACTATTCTTGCACCCATAAAACATGCGCCACCACAATACCACCAATTCTTACCAAATGGCTCCTCTCCCACAGACCAGAAAACATCATCACTCTAGGGAGATACTGAGAGCAGGGATGCCAATGGAATGGAAACAGTCCATTGGCACAATGCAGAGTTCAAACATCATGGTTGGCATGCACAAAAACAAAACTTTTGCACTTGTGAGATTAGTGCAAGCAACCAACAATGGAACAGTTTCAATCCAGTTGCTGCATGCTACCTCATCTTTGTGCTTGGGTGTGGAAATACCTAGCCATATATGTCTTGTGAAGGCACAAATAGAGACAGATTGGATACATTAACAAAATGTAACAGGGTAGCACTTGTCCACACCCATTACTAATGACATGACATTGCAAGCATTCACATCCCCTCATTAGCATAATGGGGAAGCATCTCAAACATCATGGCTAACACTAAAAGCTCAAACTTAAAAGCCTGCAGGATTCAGGAAGCTCATTACATAATATGGGGAATCACTAATAGTAAACCTGCCATTGACAACATGGCCTGGTGGAATGAGCTCAGTACAACTGATCAAGATCAGGGGGGACTCAAGTGGCTTGGTGGAGGCCATTGCAGTTGACAGTGGGACCTTGTCAATCACCAAGAGCATGATAACAAGCTAGGGTGCTGTGATCATGCACCATCAGGAGCCAGGGGGTTATCTAATGGCATCAAAGTGCATCAAAGATATTATATCAAAGATGATAGGCTCCCTGTAGCTTCACAGGTCACTCTGACTAATATTTGTTGTCAAGCAAGCTTGGGGGCCTGGGGGTTTGAGTAACTTGCTAAAAGTCAAAGTGAAACCTAAATGGCAATACTAGCAGTGCAGGGGCATCATTGAGGCAACTCTTTAAGAGATAAAAAAATGGGTGAGTTGGCTCTTCTGCTAGTGTAAACAGAGGTGGCAAGGTGGGTGTGATGGAATGAGTAATTGGTGAATGCCATTTTTTTCTTGGAGTCCTTTCAGTCTTTCCAGTGGTCGAAGTCAGTTTGACCATTCCTGGACTTTAAGCTGAGAGGATGACACCCTGTGATGAATCAATCACACTACAAACAGCATAGCTCTGAAGCACAATGTTGAAGAACACACTCTTTAGGCTTTGGAGTCCCCTGGTGTATGGAGGATGAGATTTCCAGGGCAATTGCCCAGGCACGGGCCTAAAATTCATACCAACTCATTAAAGTATTTTTTGGTGGAAAGGTGCTTGCAATCATAGAAAAAGAAAATCATTGGTAGTTGTTAGGGAGATCTGACAGGAGCAATTTAGGAGTATCTTGCCACATAGACCCACCCAAACAAACCCACTAAATCTATGTTAAAATTCTGTTTTATCATCATTTTTTTACCACATCAGCATTTGGATTTATACTGTATTCTTATGACCTAGCTGTTTCTGAAGCAATAAATTAGAATGTTTACTTTTTCTAGCTTTGGAGGTAAGTAAGTATGGTACCTGAGTTAGAAAGTCTCTCATTTAGAATAACTTTTACTGCAATCTTGTACTATTATTTTCAATGGGTTATTCCATTACCTAGATAGAGGTATGCTACTTACTTACTTCTTATGTTGTATTATGTGCTTCTGTTCTACAGAAGGACTTAGCGATAGTTCATGAATTATTATATCGCCAACTACTCTCAATTTTGTGAAGCGCGCCAAAAAGTTGGTGACACACATATGGAATATTGTAATACTTAACTTAGCATAACGAAACACGAGAGGCAGGAACAAAAAAGGCAGGATGGACTCGGATTGAACCTTGCCACTGATTGAACGAATACCTTATGGTTTTATCATATCCGCGTGTGTTGCCAAAACCACGGACTCTGATAACCCACCCAATCAATAAACAGCCATGATTACACATCAGCCCTTAGCACAGAGCAAGAAAACTCGGAGCAGAAGAACATCGCCCCTGCCCAAAAAAATGAGTCCGCCAGCATTGGCTGGTGGCTCTCGCGAAATTGACGCGGCAAAGCATCGTCTCATCGCCGCCCAACAATTCGAATCCTTCACTTCAAAAATGGCCGCATCTGTTGAGCATCATGGGTCAAACTCACTTTTTTCAGCTGGGATTGCAGCTGTGGCAGCATAGATTTGGAAGCTTAGCTTCCTGTACATACTTGTAGAGTAAAGCTCATTATTTAGTATTATCTAGTCAATGAACATAGCGACTGAACATTAAACCATAGCATGTTGGCTAGGTTTGTGTTTCCTCAACATAATACTAAATAAAACGAGACAACAACAGAGTCAACGGCGGTGCACAAGCCATTGACGAGTGAGTGATGAGTCACCAGGCGGCTAGCGGCAGAGGCCGAGGCATCATGGCCGGCAGAGGAAGTGCTGGACGTGGTGGCCGAGGCGGCATCGGCAGCGGTGGCTACAGCGGACGTGGAGGCGTCAACGACCAAGCTCCCCTGGCGTTCAAAGGGGCAGTGGACTCCGATACATCTTTATACGGCCACATCTTCGACATGGGAAAGCCACACCACGCCGAGATGTTTCAGAAAACCAAGAAAGAGGTTATATCCTACATTCGACAGAAGTACAAGGAAGTCGGCGAGGACGTGGTGCTGGCGCTCAAGGCCGAAGAGAAGGTAGCTCTAGACCGGCCGGAGCGGGTCGAGGACGCGGAGGATCCGGACATGGAGAAGCGTATCTTCGAAAGGCTGCTGGACAAATACGTAGAGCGAACCCTCAGCTATGAGGCTCATCTTAAAAAGGCATACGGTCTTATTTTGGGCCAGTGCACTCCTCTCCTCAAAAGGAACCTGGAAGCAACACCGGGATGGAAGGAGATGGAAAAGAAGGCGGATGTGTTTGCCCTTATCAAGGCAATGAAAGGCTTGATCTTCAACTTCGAAGAGCAGAAGAATCTCTGCGATGCGCTGGAGACGGGGGTGTCTAATTTTTATGCATTCAAGCAAAATAAGACGATGACAGATGAGGACTACTACAATCGTTTTGTGGCCTTCAAAGACGTCGTTCACGAGTCGGGGGGACTGCTTGGGTGCCACCCTATACTTGTCGGGAAGTGGATGGACACGCTGGCGCAGCAAATTAGAGCGGAGTATGACCGTGAGGAAGAAGCAACCATTGCTAATAATGATGATAGGGGGGAAGAAGCCGGAGAAGGGGAGACTCCAGTGAAATTGGAAGACGGATCTGTGGTGAAGCTCCGTTTTAAATCAAAGGCTAAGAAAGCAGATGATGAGGAGCTCAAGACGGCTCCACTTCTCGCGCAGAAGGGCTTCGCAGCGCTATTCGACAGCAGTGAGATAGATAAAAAGATCAGAGATTTGGTTGACCAGTCCTTCAAGGCCGCAGAGGAGTCATTCCTGGCAACGAGGTTTCTGAAGGCGGCTCATAAGGATAGGCATGGCGATCTCATTACCTACCTGAAAAATAATCATACTATGGGTCATGATCTCTACCCCGAAACTTTGGCAGATGCTTTCACAATGTTGAGCAGGTGGGAAGGGGGAGAATCAAATAGCTCCAATTTCAACCGTCCAACTTACTCCGAAGGAGTGGCCATGACAACTACGAATGGTCAGGGAGATGGCAAGCGTGGCAAAGGCGATAGGGACACTAGTACCGTGGAATGCTGGCATTGTGGAGAGTATGGGCACTTTGCGTATCAGTGCCCGAAGAAGAAGAAAAATCAAGGGAAAGGAGAGGCGACGAATGCAACTGTTGAAGACACGGCAAAAGAGGGGGAAGATGTTAAGCCTCCTCCGGCGCAAGTGGAGTCACATGTTACCGCAACTACCGTGGCCAGTGTACCGTCCAGTGTGGGGGGAAGCGATACCAGGTCAGTTGGGAGCAAAGCGAGCACAGTCACTTATACGGAGTCTGGGCAAGTGATACTACCGCCCGGAAAGAAATACAACCCGATCACGAATACGGTGTTCACAACGGTGTTTAACTACGACTCCGATGAAGAAGGCGATGAGTTCGCATTCCTCAGCAAGAGGAAGAATGGAGGGATCCCGTCGACTTGGGTGCTTCTGGATAGTGAATCTACGTGCAACGTCTTCCACGACGTCAGCAGGCTCAGTGAGATCCATGTGGCGGAAAGGCCCACCCTTATCCATACGAATGGTGGCACGAACAAGGTGACAAAGAAGGGAATGTTTGGTGGCATTGGAGATGTTTGGGTGGATCCAAAGTCCCTTGCCAATATCCTATCCTTGGCAAAGATTGTGGCGACACATCGGGTCACTTTCGACAGTGCGGATGGGAACCGTTTCATTGTACACCGTCCAGGCCGTGACAACTTGGAATTTGTTCAAAGCCCGGAGGGCCTCTATTACTATGACCTGGGAAGGGCGAACCCGAATGAATCCTTGTTCCTTGCAGAAGATGAGTCCAAGCCACCAGCAGCTACTGTTGATTTGAACGAGGCGTACGACAAGGTGCCGGTACCATTGTTGGACAGCGAACCGTCGGTGAATGTGTACAAGGAGGGACCTACTGTGGCAACAGCGGCGAAAGACGACGTGGCGAATGTGGCCACCGTAGCTGAAAACATGGAAGGCTTCACTAAGAGGGAGATTAAGAGGGCGAAAGTGGCGCGTGAGGCGTTGCACATGCTTGGCTTTCCGTCCGAAAGGGATTTTAGGGCCATGGTACGTCTTGGATACGTAAGAAACTGTCCTTTTACTTCACAAGATGTAACTAATGCTTACGCTATTTTCGGTGCAGACATACACTCCCTCAAAGGGAAGACAGTCCGTAAGAGCCCGCTACCAGTCGTAACTGACTACATTCGTGTACCGAGGGCGATCTATGAGAGGAATAAAAATGTTGTGGTGGTGGCGGATATCATGTTTGTTGGAGGACTACCGTTCTTGGTCAGTGTCTCCAGGAAGATTGATTTGGTAACGGTGGAATACCTGAGTGATATGACGGCCACTCGTCTTCAAAAGGCCATGGGAAACATCATCCGAATTTACAACAACAAGGGACTTGGCGTCATCACTGCGCTTGTGGATGGACAATTTGACCCAGTACGGGGTCTATTGGGTTCAACTGATTTGAATGTTACAGCAGCGTCTGAGCACGCACCCGAGATAGAGCGAAAGATAAGAGTAATAAAAGAACGTCATCGGGCACTTCGATCAACTTTACCCTTCACTTTGATACCAGCTAGAATGATCATTGGTGCTATTATCTTTGTAGTCTTGTGGTTAAACGCATTTCCATCCATGAACGGCATCTCCGATGTTTTCAGTCCTCGGGCCATCATGACGGGTACCACCCTCGATTTTAAAAAGCATTGCAGAGTGCCTTTCGGCACCTTTTGCCAAGTATTTGATGACAAACGACCTTCCAACACCGATCAAGAACGTACCGTGGACGCCATCTGCATGGGTCCTACGGGAAATTTGCAAGGAAGCTACGCTTTCTTCACCCTGGACACCATGCAGAAGATTGTCAGGCCCCAGTTCACCGCCCTGCCCATGCCCAAATGGGTAGTCCAGAAGGTGGACCGGATTGCGGAGATGGAGAACCAGTCGCCTGACATAGAGTTCAGGAATGGGCGGGGCGAGATTGTGGAGAGTTCAGATCTTGATATGGCAGGAGTGGAATCGGCCTACTTCGAGGCCACAGATAACCCAAACGAACCGCCTGTGATGGTGGCTCCTCCCAGCATGGACCAGGCTTCTGTCCATGACAACCCGGCCTACAACGAGATCGAATCCATGGCAGATGTCATTGACCTCACTTTTGATCCAAACGAAGCCAGGTATTACTCGGGTCCTGAGGTGGATTTCGACAATCCTCAGGACGAGTCTGTGGTTCGCAGGAGTGCTGCCAGTGATGAGGTGGCAGATCACAGGAGTGGAGGCAACGGAGATCACAGGAGTGTGAAAGAGGAGCACCGCGGGGTCGAGAGTGAGGAGGCCAATGAGAGCTCTGCACTGGAGCAGAGCTACGAATCTTTCGGCGGCGAAAGCGAAATTAGCCAAGGCGTCGAATCGTTTAATGTTGAGGTGCCGAGTGATGAGGAGTATGATCCGCTGGCGGATCCAGAGTCCAGCGACAGTTACGAACCGTCGAATCCGTCGATCAACCGTGCAGTGGAAAGCATTAGGAGGGGTTTGGACGGCTCCAGCGAACAACCTCGGTACAACCTTCGTGGAAATAGAGGCATGGATTTCTCTCACCGTTTTGGTTTTGCAATATTGGAGGATGATGGCAACGAGGCAAGCGGCAAGTTCAAGCCAACTCGTGGATATCAGAGAGCATGGCAGCACCTACAGCTCAGAGAGGCGGGCGTCGAGCCCGAGTTCCACTACACGAACTTGATACAGTCCAGACCGGTTATAGAGGACGATCCGGAAGTCGATGCAATGATGCCGATGCTTACGCATCAAGTGATGTTACAAATGGCGGAAAAAAGGCAGCTCTCCATAAAGCAGGGCATTCGGAAGTGGGGCGACGATGGAAAAGAGGCCGTAACCAAGGAATTGCGTCAGGTCCATATGCAAGATACTTTCTCTCCAACGCATTTTGACGAGTTATCCAAGGAGGAGCGGAGAAAGGCTCTAGAGTCTCTGATGTTCCTCGAGCAGAAGAGGAGCGGGAAGATCAAAGGGCGTATTTGTGCCGATGGGAGAAAGCAGAGACTCGAGTTCACGAAAGAAGAGGCTGCATCTCCAACAGTTGTGACTGATTCAGTTCTGATAACTGCAGCCATAGATGCAGCTGAAGGGAGAGAAGTCGCAGTAATCGACTTGCCCGGAGCTTACTTGTTCGCGGAGATGGACGACGTGGTCCACATGGTCATGCGTGGCCAACTCGCCGAACTGATGGCGGAGACAGCTCCACAAATCTATCGAAAGTATATCACCTACTCCAAAAATGGTGAAGCCATCCTTTACGTAACTTTACAAAAGGCACTCTACGGCTGTCTTCGCAGCGCGTTGTTATTTTATCGAAAGTTGGTTTCGGATCTGAAGAAGAGAGGTTTCGAATTGAATGCATATGATCCGTGTGTTGCAAACACGAAGATCAAGAGTGTCAAGCAATGGAACGAGGTTCAACCTTTGAGCAAGAGGAGGAGAAAGGCCAAGGTCGACAACGGTTTGTCTAAAGTCGGAAAAGATGAAGAGGACGGGCTTCAGATGACAATTACTTGGCATGTCGACGATTTAAAGATATCTTGCGAAGACGAGGAAGCCGTCGACGAGATAATAGAATGGTTCAAGTCGATATACGGCAACGTCAGAGTGTCCCGAGGTCTCAAGCATGATTACCTCGGGATGGATCTTGACTTCACACGATATGGGAAGGTTGGGATTAGCATGGTGGAGTTTTTGAAGAAAGCAATACACGAATTTCCCGAGGCCATTACGACTACGGCACCTACTCCAGCAGCTAATCATCTCTTCAACATCAGAGAGGAAAAGGATCGTGTGAAATTAGACGAAGAGAGAGCGCGGGCATTCCATCATGCAACTGCTCAGTTGCTTTTTGCAACCATCAGGTGCAGGAGAGATATTCAGACGGCAATCTCCTTCCTGTGCACACGGGTCAAGGACCCTGATGAGGACGATTGGAAGAAGTTGCGCCGAGTTTTACAATACCTCAAAGGGACTCTATATTTGCAACTAACATTGGAAGTGAAGGACCTCACTCGCATCACGTGGTATGTGGATGCATCCTTTGCGGTTCATCCCGATTTCAAGTCTCATAGCGGTGGTGGTCTCACATTCGGCAAAGGCTTTGCGAGTTCGGTTTCACGAAAGCAAAAACTGAACACAAAAAGTTCAACAGAGGCGGAAATCGTTGGACTAGACGATGTAATAAGTAAGATCCTATGGACTAACTACTTCTTGGAGGCTCAGGGTTACAGAGTTGAGGAGTGTATTGTCTACCAAGACAATCAGAGTGCAATGTTGTTGGAGATAAACGGTAAGGACTCGAGCAGTCAAAGAACTCGGCATATGAATATCAAATACTTTTTTGCGACTGATCGCATTCAGTCAGGAGAGATCACAGTGAAATATTGTCCCACCGAAGAAATGGTGGCGGACCATTTCACTAAGCCTCTTCAGGGGCATTTGTTCCGCAAGTTTCGATCCATGATTATGAATGTCCACGAGGACATTTCTGATGCAATCATGGCAGATGAGAGAGCCATGCACAATGCCTCTCATCAGCCACAGGAGTGTGTTGAGCATCATGGGTCAAACTCACTTTTTTCAGCTGGGATTGCAGCTGTGGCAGCATAGATTTGGAAGCTTAGCTTCCTGTACATACTTGTAGAGTAAAGCTCATTATTTAGTATTATCTAGTCAATGAACATAGCGACTGAACATTAAACCATAGCATGTTGGCTAGGTTTGTGTTTCCTCAACAGCATCGGCCACCAAAACAATGAAAGATGCCCAAGCTCAATTGGCAGCAGCCCAGTCTCGTCTGGATGCGGCGAAGTTGCAAGTGGAAGCTGCCGAGGTCCAAATGTCAATTTGCAGGAGGGAAGTCAGAGAGGCGAAGCTGTCTTTGCAACGGGCCGAAGAACGATGGGAGGTCATTGTCGTTGAAGATGAAGCAACAGGACGCAAAGATGCAGCCGGATCACGCGAATCGGGGAAGGCAGTCCCCGTATCGCCACCTGGCAACATCTATTGCAATTCCCCGTCCAATGATTCGGTCTCATCCATGGAAGGCGGAGCGAGTAATTATGCTGTAGAAAATGTGGAATGTGCTGACGTGATTAATTGTTCATTTGATTGGACCTGTGGCCGCTGCAGAAAGAATATTGGCACCATTCACGAGGCTGTGATTCATGAACAATCCTGCTCGAAAAATGCGGAGAATAAAGAAAATTCGACCAAAAATTCAAACAATCAACTAGAGGGAGAACGACCAACGAAAGAAGTGGCAGCAGCAGCAAGACCAAAAGGTGGCTGGTCCTGTGATTTTTGCAAAAGGTGGTTTCAGCACTACAACGACGCAGAAACCCATGAAAATTCATGCTCCAACAATCCAAACAAAATTAGTCACGAGGCAGAAACAAACAATGATGCATCACAAGGAGGAAATGGCGCGGGCAAAAACAGTCGAGAGAAAAATAATAATGGATCTCAGACCAACAAAGAAATTGAAATAGATGCTGGAGATGATCCCAATGCAAAGCCCAATGCATCCAAATACATTTTGTGGAAGTGCGATTATTGCGATATTTCATTTCCTCTGCGTAACGATGCAGAGGCACATGAGAAACGATGCTCCAACAACCCCAACAAAGTCAGCAGCAAAAGTGAAGACAACTCAAACACAAACGTGACAAAGGTAGCAGTCAAAGATTGTCGCATCGTGGCCATCAATGGCATCTACGATGAATGCGGAGTCTGCGATGGCGTGCCGATGTATTCTAAACCCGGCAGCCGAACTGGCGTCCTTGGCTACACACTCTATCGCCGACCAACAATTCGTGGCCAGAAACGATGGTTTATTGCACAGGTACCGAAGGGAATGGAGCCAGGATTGTGGAAGGATTCCATTTTTTACGAATCGTCATTGCTGGATTCTGGTGTTGTTCCGCCGACTAGTAGGGATGACTGGCACGTCAAATTTCATGGGGTGCATCCACCTCCATGTTTGGAGCATTTAGGAGTTCGCAATTGTGATGGCAGCGGCGGAAACTTTGAAAGGGCAAAGCGTCGGAAATGCACCTGAGGTTAGGGTTCGTGAGATTTTAATTGGTCAAACAAAGAGAATTTTAGGTACCGTTCGTGGATTTTGTCCATTGTAAAAGCATGAGGAAAATCTCTTACCGTCGATAATTTTGTCCATCGCAGGAGTGTCCGAAGTCCCGGGCAAATCAAAACGTATGTGCATATAAGAGCCCACCACTCATCATTCGTCTAGCGAATCGAGACTATTCCATCGTGGCAATCACTACCAAATCACAGACGCTCACTGCTATTACAAAGCCGAAACAATAACAACCTCTCCTAATAAAACCTTTTCATAATTGCAGTGTTTCGACGTACACAAAGGACACAATGCAATTAAAATGCAATCTGAACTGTCTATTTTACTAAGTATCAATTTTTATGTTGAGCTTGAAAGACAGTACCATATGATATGGCACTGCATGTTGTGTATTGAACAAAGAAGAGCCTCGAATCATTGACAGCAACACATTCAAAATGTAATTCCGAATTAGAAAATAATAATAAGATTAATTATAATGAATTAGTGGACCCCACAAAGCTTGTCTAAACATTTTCAATTGCACATTGCATCTTTCTCGAAATCAAATGAGAATAACAACACCAGAAAGAAACTGCCCCCAGCGAATGCTGCCCCAGCACAAAATACCTCGGACTTTGATCAGGGTGATCCAATGGTGTTGTCATCTGCAACAATTGTCGTACTTCCTAAAACATTGCTAGCATCATCTCCTCCGTTCCCATAGAGAGTATTTCTGGCAAGAACCGAAGAAGATCCGCTTCTGAAAACGGCCCCATCAAGACCATTGCTCGTCACAATGTTGTCACTCAAGAGGCTTTGAGTGCAAGTGCTATTGAGATCGATTCCGTGTTCATCGTTTTCACTGACGATGTTGCCAATGAAGTGGCATCCAACACAAGATCCACAATAAATGCCACTCTTGTCGTTCCCGGTTACAATATTGTGCTCGATGACAATATTCGATGACTCTCCGTCAATTTGGATTCCCTCTTCTTTATTGTCGTAGATGTGGTTGTCAACAACATGGGAACCGTCGTCATCGACAAGGTGAATGACAGATTCGTAAACTCCGTTAATATTGCCAAACAACTCGTTTCCTCGGATTTCATGGCCTCCCCCTCCTCTTGTGCGTTGAAACCAATACGATGGAAGAAAATAAAATGAGTGCTAAAAACTAACAACATCATGAAACTTAAAATTGACTGGTATCAAAACTTACGAAACAAGGATCGCTTCTCTTCGTACTTTTGTAATGGAGTTGTAGAGAACTCTATTCCCAAATGAGTTTTCCATAACTACTCCCTCCGAATAAACCTGGAATGTTAAGAAAGTCGCGTCGAAAAAAGTAAGACAACCACTTGCTGTTTGGCACCTTGTGAAACTAAATCCAAGTGAACTTACCGTATTTTCAATTTGATTTCTCTCAACTAAATTGAAGAAGCCAAGAATGCGGAGAGCAGGGTATAAACCACTTTCGTGCAAAATACTATTAGAGACAACATTCCTATTGCCATCAATCTGGGTCCCAGCATCCGCAAGTTGCACTTTTGTCTCATCGATGGTGTTCGAATCGCTTAGAACTCTGATTCCAACGTTTTTAGCATTGTAAACCAATACGCGCGAAACAAAGTGCCCACCCTCACCATCAAGAATTATGCCGGAAACAGCGTCGGTCACTGCAATATATTGCGAATGAAACCAAAGACAAACAATAAATGAGAACATAAAAACCAACACTGCTAAAATCTCGCACAATCAGATCGAGGATTAATCTTTCAACTTTATGTTTCTCACCATTTCCGGGACCGACAATTGAGTTGGACTTTCCTTCCACTCGGATCCCCACACCTATCAAGGGGTCAAAATCACCAAAAATGTTTTCGCAAGCGACTGAATGGTCATTCAAGTCAAGAACGTTTCCGTTCCCTTCCAGGACCAAAGCCGGGCCAGCAGAGCAGTCACAAA
>JALLOT010002672.1:0-12375 GCA_036939595.1 Thalassiosira livingstoniorum | reverse complement strand
TTGGGGTGCTCTGCACTCCAAACCTCTAGCAAGGCATGACTGATGCTAGTCTGACAACTCAAACCACTAAAAAAAATCAGATCTCAGATCTTCACTTTTTGTTCTTTTTCACATTCAGCCAACCACTGCCACCATCCAACCACTGTTCTTATCCCATCATTATGACTGACAACAATGATTCACTGTCGCCAGACAAAAGAAACCTTTGTCACCACCGTATTTTTCATTGACAAATCATCCATCAGTTCCAGTGGTTCTTGTTGCCATTGGAGAGTGTGGACTTGATTACAGCCAATTCCCAATTCAAAAAAATGGATTGCGGGATCAATTGCGATCGGCATGCTAGGTGGGGCTGCTGTTGTATCTGCACAATCGGGAGAGTGATGTGGATTTCTTTCGAGATGTTGGTGGAGTTTCACGAGAGGTTGGCGAATCATGCTGCATCTGCAGTTACTGCAACTGGCACCATTGATGAGGATGAGGGTGGCAATAGAGGTAGCAATGGGGATGAGGGCAACATCCATTGAGAAGGGGGGTGTGAAGCTATAGCAAGGCGGATTGGACAATCAGTCTGTGGTGTTGTTACATCCTATGATGGCTTCTCCTCATATCTCACTGTGGTAGATGAGGCGTCTCGGAATGTATGGGTTTTCCTGTGCAAGTCTAAGGAACCTCCCATTGACATCATGTCTCTATTCTTAACCACATTTGGCTTGAAAGAGGGCAGTCAGATTTGGTGTGATAATGGCGGCAAGCTTGCAAAGAGTAAGATGTTCTGGGATACGATGCTGCAGGATTTCAATTATGCTGTTGGACCAACTGGAGCAGACTCTCCATCTCAGAATAGTGGGATAGAGATTTGGAATGACATGCCATGACAGTTAGGGCCCTCCTCTATGGTGCAGGGCTCACAGCAATTTATTGGTTGGTCGCCCTGATCCATGCAGTCTACATTCATAACTATATGGCATAGGGCTCATGCTGTGACCAAGAAGACTCCATTTGAAGAGAGGTTTTGGCAACAGCCCAATCTCAAATTCCTCCAAATGATTGGGGTGCAAGTTTTTGCCAAACAGACAGAACACTGCCATGAAAAACTTGACTGTCATGATTTCACTGGCATTTTTTCGGGCTTCACAGTGAATGCTAAAAACATCAATTATTTAGACCTTAGGATGGGGAACACTAAGCATTGCCACCATGTCATCTTCAATGAGGCATGGTATTTGCAACCTTCACGCCCTCCAGCAGTACAACTGCTATATGATCTGGGATCAGATGCTGAGGATGTTGGCGCTGGAGTGCCTGACAATGGGACCATGCTCCGTACCTACCATTGGCTCTGCCTCCACAACCTTCTAACATCCCAGTGGCGGCTAAGTAATGTCATCAGCCACTACATCTCACTTCCATTCCAACATTTGCCCCACCATTCCCACCAGCAGCTGCTGTGGCTACAGTTCAATGCCAAGACCACATGCTTGATCTTTTGGAGGATGCTAAGTAACATTGGCAGGCAAGACATGCAATAAATTTAATTATCTCCCACATTGTATAATGAGGCTTTCAAGGAGACTATTTAATTGAGGCTGTTCTGCATCAATGATCATGCAGTGGCAGATATGGTTTGTGAGCAGATAGAGGATCGTTTGATTCCCACCTCCATGACACCAGGGACACCTGCAGCTTGAATTCCTTGACAACGTTCCAGAATAAAGGGTGCCTGGCTCAATGATAGAGCTGTTCAGTCTTATGTGGATGTTACCACTGCTCTACATCAAGCCTTAGACAATGGACTTCAGGAGTGCACTCTCCTTCTCTCACACCCAGAGATTAAACATGAATCAACAAATGAGGGGCTTCCACAAATTTCCATTGATCAATTGAACATGAGGTGGATGCAAGACAATTTCAGTGTTCTAACAGCATGTCCTTGAGCTTTTACAGACAAGACATCTGGAGGGGTCATGACTTACAATAGTAAAGCTCAGAAACTCACATGAGACAAACTCCTGAAACAAGAGGACTGGCCAGATTGGGAGAAGGCAGAGTGGGTTCAGCTTGACCAATACAAAACCCAATACATGTAAGGAGAGTCAGTTACGGTGGATGGTGATATGGAGGTTTTCAACACCATTTGGACATATGCTGAAAAGCCTCTCAATAAAAGAAAGAAGGCACGGATGGCATGTGATGGTTCTACAAGTTGGGGTCAAGTCCGAATCTTTGATCAAACCTATGTGAATTGTGTGGAGCATTCAAGTACAAGCTTGTTCATGTTTTATGAAGCAGAAGTGGCAGAGAATCTCCTCATCTATGATGCTGATGTTAGCAATGAATTTGGAGAGGGTCCTCCTCCCAAACAACAGTTCAAAATCCGGCCTAATGAAGCCTTTTCCAATTGGGGGATGAAATGTAAGCGCCAGCCACCCATTCCAGAGGGTGCAATTATACCAGTGCAATGGGCAATGTAGGGATACCCTGCAGCCCCTTGACTTTGGGAGAAGCATGCAGATTCCATCCTCCACCGGCTGGGTCTCCAACCTTCAGTTCATGAACCATATCTCTACTTGGGTTTGATCCATAACCATTGGGTTTTGTTTAAGCAACAAGTAGATGATTTTGAAATCACCACAGCTGTGGAGTTGATTGCCAAGGTCCTGCTAGATCAAATTGACAAGGTCCTTCCCATCCCCATTAAACAGCAAGGGTCTTGTCACCATGTTTAATGGCATGGATGTCCTCCAATTAAAGGATTTTGTAAAGATTTCATGACAGACTTATTTGGAGAAGATTTGTGAGCCGTACCTCACTACTTTGGATGCCATCCATCCTCATCACCAAAGACTGTTTTACCCCACTTCCTACATCCATCAGACAATGGTCTAAAAGTGTTCTTGATTGTAAAAAAATCAATTTTTGGATTATATTCCAGATTGGAGAAAGTTTTAAAGCCCTTATGGGAAATTTAGAACTGTTTCCAATTGAAGAAATTGACATCAGAATATCAAATTGCTTGTTAAGATGAAAAATTCCCTTTAATGGGTGAAGTATTTTGATTTTGACATTGTATGAGCAATATAGGTACACATAATTCAAGAAATGGTTTCTTTTCTATTGGTTTTTGTTATGGGTTTACTAATTCTGACATTAGCACTTATTATTGGTAATTTGCAAATATTTCTCACATCATTACAATATTAACATTCCATAATCAAAATATTAATTGAACAAATCAGAAATTTTCCATTACCCACAAAGATCATCAATCTGGAAAGGATTCATTCTCCATAAGTACATCTTTGTTACTACCATAGGTACTCTTTCTTTTTCCTATCACCTATTATCATTCATAGTAATTACTATCCCACTCCTTTCTCCTACCTATGTATTATCATCAACCAAGCCATCTTCATACTGTTGTCTACCTAGATACAATATGGTATCCACCTCAAATGATTGCTATTGTAGTACTCTTATCATGCTACTTATCTATTGAATATGAAATACCCAAAACTAATCAATTCAAAATATTTCGTTTCTTTTCATAAAAACAAAAACAATCCTGATTGCATCATTTCCATTATTTTAGCAATGGTTAAAGCTGTTTCCTCCCTTATTGAGGCTGAAATTCAGCGCATTCAGCAAACCAAGATGGGTCCTAGACAAGCCTGTCCATCTTTCTCACCCAAAGAGATCTGTGCACAAAGCCTTAGATTCAAAGATGAAGCTCTTGATGCTGTTCATTTTATTGAATTGCACCCAGTTCAAATCCTACAAAACCATGACTTTTGACAAGTCAGTGTGCCTTCATCATGCTGATGTTAATATGATTCCATGCACTGGCATCATTTCCTTTACATCCAAATCCAAAAGTCTCTATCACCTTATACATTGAGCATGGGAACCAAATGACAAGAGACATAAAAAACAGACAAAATTCTTTGATCCACTTGATAGTAGTGAGGCAAGTCACCGTTTTTCAGTCAAGGCATCTGGTGTTAATGCAGAAAAAGCAATTGAACTTCTTGACTCACTGGATAGGAAGTTGTCGTCAGAAGATTCTGAATCCAGAATTGACAGAGACAAAGAAACTAATAATGAATTGTATGGCTCAAGTGTAAAAATTCAGAAACACAAGAAAAAAAAGAAGAATTGCCAAGACATACGAAAATGGCCCTCACCAGAGATGTTGAATCTCTGAACTCAACTGATGACAAATACAATGGGAAAGGTCCAGGTTCTAGTGGATGGAAAACAGTATACCAAGAAAGAGATTATCGAAAAATTGGCAAATCCAATTATTTTGCTGGAAGCTCCCATACCCCCAAGGCAAAAAAGAAACTTTTCAAATCATCTGACCAAGGGGAAAATGAAGAGATGTCCATTTCTGCTGATTCCGGACTTTCCCATTCATCTAAATGGGATGCCCCTCAAAATGCAGAAGAAGAAGAAGAAGAAGATAGTATGTCAACACCCAAAAACAAATTTGTAGAGGATCAGGCAGAGGAATTCAATTCAACACAAGAAAATTCAGAAAGGATTTCAGAGGGGGATGTGTCAAGTAAGTCCAGGTCTGAAAAACATTTGGTCAAAAATCTGCACTATGATGACAAATCTCATACATTGGACTCTTCTTACAACTCAATTATATCCTCTATTTCTTCAAATTCTACTCATCTCCACCAATATAAAGACACTTTGCCATCTCATTCAAATCTTGTGAATACTACTAGATGGAGTAATTCTAAAGCATAAACAATAACAACTGATCAAAAGCAATGGAAGAGAAAGACTAAATTAATGGAAGATATTGATAAGATCATGCATGCCACCTTGGAATTACTTGGCTAGCTTGACAAAGGATGTGAATACAAGTAAGCCAAAACAAGAGACCAAATCAGGCTCCAACAGATGCATTTGAAGACAACAAGTAATATGATGCAAAGATGAAAGTTTTCCTATTGATTCAGATGGCACATGATGCACTATAAGGACTAAATCAACAAGTCAATCTGGAAAACCATAGTGAACATAGTGCTTTGTCCAGTCCAAACAACGAATATCAATCTGGACTTGATGAAGTCAATGTGGAACACAGAACTGGGGAAGATGTTGGCAATGTGCAACAACATGGTAATGATCCCAGACCAGAATCCAAGAATGAAGGGGAAGAAGGAAATAAATCTCTTCCCATTAATTCTGGACCTGGTCTCAATAACTTTTAACCAGAATCATTCCATTCAACTAGTAATCCTGAAGAACAGACTTCCAATCACATGGAAAATGTGTGCTCTTGGGTGGTGAGACAGTATCTGTTCCAAAAAAAGAAGAGACTAATGTTCCAGGTTCAAACCAAAACAGTCACTGAGAGATAACAGTCAGATCTAACAAAGAGGAAGAACTGGTTCCGGAAGTACAAATAACTACCAATCCAAATTGGAATGTAAACTCTCAAGACAAACCAACCAAACCAACTGGAAATAACAATGTGGGTGAAGACCAAGGAAATTCAGAGGCTTTGGTAACAGTGGGGCAAATAGTGCATTCCAGTGAATCTACAGAACCTGTTCAACTAGCAGCCAATGAAGAAGATGCCCATTGTGATCCAAAGCCACATCCAAACACTTCACTAAAGAAGGAAAAAGACACTCCAAGATTGGTAGCAGGACTATTACTCAAGATAAGACAAGAAGACAATCCAAATGAAGAAGGTAATATGGACAACCAAGATGAAATGATCAACAGACACACGCTGTTCTCAAAAACAGAATCTGATGATAAGTCATCACCATCCAAAGATGTAGACATGGATAGTAAATCTGTACAGAATCTAACTTTTGCAGAAAAAGAAGCTGGTGACAGTTCAAAAATTGTGAAAGTTTGGAAAGAAGAGGAGGCACTACTTGAGAGTGGAAATTGTGAAAGAAAAAATCCAGAAGCGCCAGACATCCAAAATGAAAGAGAAGATGGTAATAATGTAAATGTCTCAAGCAAGGTGCAACCTACATCTCTTTTATTTTATTTTCAGCAATTGTCTGGTTGACGTGGTTTTGAGAATGGAGGTGGAGAAAAAGCATCAGAAGCAATTTCTGAAAATGGGGACAGACCTTCTGATGGAGTGGAACATGATTCTAATGCATTGAAAGCAGCCAGAAATAGGGGGTTGGTAACTTGGGGATTGATGCCATAAGAAGATAATATTTAATGGTACCAAAAGAATAGACATAGACACAAAGCCCATGGATGAACAACCACTTATTGAAGTGATTGATGCGCCATCTGGATCAGACAGCAAAGGAGAACACCAAGAAGAAGGAAGGGGTAGCAACAGGTGGGAGATGGATGATGACTCAAGTGATGATTTCTGACCTCCACCAATTTGCAATAGAGTTGTTTCCTCATCCAAAGATGAATCTGATGATGACCAAAAATTGAAAAAAAACAGCAAGGAAGAAGTCCAAGAAAACAAAAATTTCAGTTTCACAAAACTGTGGAAGAGTAAATGAAGCACCATCATGCACAAGTTCAAGAGCCAAACAAAAGGAGGAGGAAAAGGACAAGGTGGACATTGGACAAACTGATGAAAATGAGGAAGAAACAGATTAGGCAGACAATAGAAAATCTGGTGAAAATTCCTCAACTCCCCAAAGAATAACCTATGGTGTTTTCAAAAATGATATTTCCTTTATTAGGAACCCATCCAAAAACTTGATTCAAACAACAAGAAGACCTACTGAAACTCAAACAGTTGATGGTGTTGGGGAGATCAGATTAAGATCATACAAAACCGAAGGTTTGAACAGAGCCCCAATCACCACCTTGAAGATATGTCACCTTTGTGCCTTGAAGAAGGGAGGATGCACTTACAAAAGTGATCCCACTGGTGAAGGTGGACTATGTAATAGATGCCATTTCCATCACCTAAACTGCATTCACAGGGAATCTAAACATAGCATCAACCCAGATCAGCATAGATTGGTACAAAGTGGATTTCAGTGGGTACCATTCTGGAATCCAACACCAGCAAAGTCTTTACAAAAGAAAAAAAGCAAAAAAGACACCAGGGAAAAGTCCAAAAAAATCTGGAAAATCTGTGACGTGATCTAGAAAAGTCCAATCAAAATGAAAGTAAGCAAAAAAAACAACCATATGGCTAAGCTAAGAGAAAAAGACTTTTGGTATCAAATCATCACAAACACCTCCAATCAGATGAAGAAAGGGATTCTTACTCAAGTGGTGAAAGAAGATTTGACAGGAGAACACTTCAAGTTGACAACTTTTCAGAAATTGTTCAGGGAAACAATGAATTCAACAACTAAGGTTTGTTGAATCTTAATTCAAACTATGGCATTGATTGCAGTGGGACAAGATGCAACACAAGTGGTGTGCAAGCTAAAAACAAGAACTCAAATGGAATATGTGGGAATCACCACATTCATTCATTCAACTTGTCTTCAACAATTCTCTCTGAGAGATCAATGCAGTGGGAACTTTGTGTTTTTCACATATGGTAAGCAAGATGTTTGGAGCTTTGGAATAGTCCTTTCTTGCCAATACAATTGTTCTGATGGATCTGATGGCCAAATCTACATCAAGAAATACACCAGAACTCCCGATGATTACTATGGAGCCATTGATGTTTACGCCAATGAATTTGTTGAGAGATGCTTTGAAAAAGGTGGATACCACAATATCAGTCAACTAAAGTTGCATTTTGTGAATCTTGTGAGGGCACCAGATTGAACTAGTGGATTGAATAGCATAAAACCTAACACAAGGGAAAATTTTGATAAATACATCCAGTTTTTTTAAGATGGTCCTGATTTTGTTTTGGAAGAAGAGATTGAAAAATTTGGATTACATTACAGTTTGCTTGAACCATATCCTCATTCTTTTGAAAGATGTGTGTCACCCAAAGATGCTTGTTTTCCATATGAAGGTTCCATTTTCAACATCTCTAAAAAAGAGTGTACAATGGAAATTGATGGAGATAAGGATGTTACAGTAATTTGTGTTGAAGATTTCTTTAACTGACACCTTGAAATGAAAGCAAACAACAACAACTATACTTCACTGAAGAAGAAATTTCAGTTCCATCACCTTTGAATTTGTTCTCAGAGTCAGATGAACTTACCACCTACTACTTGACTCTGGACAAAAGAATTCATTTTACTAGCTTCATGTATGGAGAAGTCAGAGCTGGAAATTGTCTAGCAGTAGAAATGGATTTAGAAAAAGCTAAAAAGTATATGAAAGGAATTACCACTATTGCTTCTAGACACAAAAACAAAACTCTCATACCTGCAAGGTGGGTGAAGAAACAACCGGAACTCAAGGGTTGCAAAGTTATTGCTGTTTATGCTGGTGAACACTCACCAAAGGGTACCGATGAAGTCTCCAAAACAATTCGGGATTCAGAAAGGAAGTATCATCAGAGCAAAATGAAATATTCCACATTAAAAAAATTTCCAGTTTCCATGATCACCATTGACAGCTCTACAAATCCTGCAGCACCAGCAGCCAGAGATTTGGATTTGCTAGTATCCTATTCTACCAATTATGGATCTTATCCAAATTGGTCCTGCATGTATACTAATGGGCACTGCACAATCATGGAGTACAGGACTATCAATGTACAGTATTGATTGTCCCCATCTGAAGGAAGATCCAATTGTGAAAATCATTCTTTATCATCAATATCTTTGTGACATTTATCTGAAGGGTGTTCTTGAATATTTGAATGCCTTGTTTGATTGTGCATCAAAGGTCTTTCTTGTGTTGTTGCCACAATACTATGAGTTAATTTGTTCTGATGATCAAGTGGAAGATCCACTATTTAATTGTTGCAGGAAAGGTCTCCTCACTGGAGCTGACCAGAAAGAGAAAATTTCTACCTCTTTACACAACAATAAAAATGATAAAAAAGTCCTGGAGATGAATCAATTGTTTTACAAAAATGTGCTGCTATGTTGAAAAATGAGGAGAAGAGTGAATTTGGGAGAGGAATGGAGAAGATGGGCAGGGATTGAAAATTTGCAGTTCCCATGACTTGTGGATATCAATTTGTAAGGAATCAATCCAGGGAGGGAGTGGAAGCGATTGGGTGCAGACAATACTTCACACTCTATTATTGGTATCTCTCGGCAAATAGATGATTGTATGTCACACTTCTTTTTGGGTGAGTTTGTGTTTTGAAAAACATCTGAATTCGGATTTTTCCATAAATTTTTATCTCTATTTTTCCTTTTATCTAACATCAGTACTTAAGTTCTGCTTTTGTAGGATATTCCATTCCTCACTAAACTACAGACTCTTACGATTTGGACAGTGGAAAATTCTTTTACCAAGGTCATCCCCATATCAGAATCTTTGCCTGGGGAGTTGGTCAGGATGGCAGCAACGATATTGGGTACCAACATGAGGATGCATCTGAGCACCAACATTTGGATGCCAAAAGGGCAAATAGAATGTCCCAAAATCAAGGACAAAACAATGGTGTGTCTAAAATTGTTAGTTATGAATGTTCATAAAAAACAAACCACTCTGGAGAACACAAATACATTATGCATATACACTCAATCCTACCTTCATTTTGTGTTTTCAAAATTTCAAGCACATTGAGATTGGGGTTGACCAAGTACAAAGAGAAATCACAAGGGTTGTGTGTAGGATTGATTCCATCATTAAAAGGAATGATGGAAGGTGTAATCATTTTGCTTGCCAAGTTGCTAAATTTCATAGAACATTTTTGATTAATTTCTTAATTGATGTGAAACCTGGAATTTCCCCAAAGGTTCTAGCTCAAGGAGCTACTGATTTAGCCTTCAGATTATAAGAAATTTATAATTTAATGATGTTGTATTAAATGGATTTAGTTGTTTGACTTGTAACAGGAATCTGTGTTCTTTAACTTCAATATCTCTGCAGACTTGAGTCCTTGTAATTTTTCTCATAACATTGTGGTGTTCCATATCTAATATAATAATAAGTTTGGCTCACCCACTGCACGCAATACGTGAGCAGTGCGTGTGTAGGTGCACACATATTCTAGACTATATTCCATAGTTTCTTAATTAAAAATTACTCAACTTGTCTACAATAGTCAATACGTTGAGCCCTTTGCTGCTGGTGAGAGATCTGTAATTTGGATCCAGATCATCTCCTCCACCTCTGTTGTCCCTCAACATAGCCACCTTAATTACTTCTGACGTCCAATTTGGGCTGAAAGCCACACATACCACTAGATTCTTTCATGCAATCAACAACAGCTCAGGATTTGCCAATGTCCATATCTGGATCAGGGACAAGACAGTTCTCAATTGCACTGCACATGGTCCACCTTCAGTTCACCCACCCCCAACTCCCACCACTGCTTCATCCATAGCAACCTCTGCCATAGTTTCCAACACCCAACCTCCCATTCTCTCACCTGTGCTCCCCCCGGCTGTGACTCCATCTCTTTGGTCACCAACGGCTCCTCCCTCATCCCCCCCCCTGCTGTGACTCCATCTCTTTGGTCTCCTCCAGCTCCTCACTCATTCCCCCCACCCCTGCTGATCCATCCTTGGCTGCTCCAACCCCTGTAGCTCAAAACCCTACAGCATCTACAGCTGTGAAAAAACAATTCCAGGGTAGGTTATTTTTTGTCAATTATGATCATTTCAGAAAATATCATTTAGAAAAATCTTACCTTTGTATTTTGTGTCTCCCATTGTTTTGGTAAATTTACTATATCTGAGGAGAGAACAACCAGATTGCCCAGAGAAGGGGAAGAAACTGATGAGAAACAAGAATGTAAAGAATGGGAAGAACGGGAAGATGTAATGTTGTTACCAAAACATGAAGGCTATGATGACCATGTTGTCTATTATGGTGTGAATGATAGTTTCAAACAACAAGAACACACTGACCTTGATGACCATGACCAAAAGGAAGATAATACAAAAAATACAGCAAAACTTGCTCCCACAAGATTGAAAAGCAAGGGTGAATCCAGAAAATGTAGAAAATACTAGAGCAATAGGGGTTCAATTAAGATGAAGAAAATTGACAAAACTAGTAGAAAGCTGAAGTTTGAATAGTTTAACAGTTATTTTTTGATGTTGAACAGAAATAAGTTTAATGAATAGATGCAAAATAAATCTTATGACATGCTTCAAAAACTATGTAAAAGTCCATTTTGTAAATTTTGCTTTAGGGATTGAAATTTTACAATGATGAATAGTTTAAGTTCATAGAAGGAAAGATTATATACATATCTTGAAATTTATTTTGAATAAAATTGATATACAAAAATGGTCTAATACTATTTTTATAATAGAAGTTGTAGGATTTTAAATCGTACATAAAATAATAAAAACTGATAAAAATCAGTTGTTATATGTGTAGTTTACGGAATTTAAATTGATACTATCTAATGTAAAAATCATGTTATTGATAAAATTTCTAAAATAATGATATATTTTTTATTAGAGACGGAATAAAATTTACCAATCATTGACAATTTAAATGATGGTTGGCAAAAAATACAAATATGATACATTTAGTTTTGCAGTATTTAAAGTCAATTATTGGTTATCAAAATCAAATCTAAATATTCTAATTTTGGTTATGATCCATTGTGAGATGTCTCCTGACTTTCTCTGCCAATTCCTAGAGGCCGTTGGGGACCCTGACCATCAACACCAGGAACAGCTTCAAAAGAAGATACAAATTGGCTACCGCCATGGTGTGGGCATAGTCATAAACACCATGACTTGCTGCCAACTAGACAAAGCCTATGCCATTGTAAAGTGTGCACAGTCTAGTGCCTGCCTGGACAAAATTCACTAAAGGTGGTAAAACACATGCTGAAGTACCTCTATATTACAAAGGAAGATGGAATCACATACTGGAGAGTGACTCCCAATGACACTCTTCCATTTCATGACCCTCCTCAAATCAATAATAATATGAAGGACCTTCTTCTGGATGGTTGCCCTGAAAACAGCCTGATCAAGGCTCATGGCTACACCAACTCAGATTGGGCAGCCTGCCCCTTGGCATGCTGCTTGTTTGGATGAAAGTGTGTCCAATAGTTTGGGGGTAAAGTGGGGTATAAGGACTGATTGCAACCTACCATTGCCCAGTCTTCTACAGAAGGGGAGTTTCTGATGGCTTCCGACATGGGGAAAATGATTCTATATTGCAGGAGTGTCCCTGTGGGATCTAGGCATCCCACAGAAAGCTGCATCTGTTGGTTAAAAAGGCAAAAATTCCTGCACCATGATGACCAATGCTCAGACGCCTAATGTGCATTTGATTTCAAAAGCAAATCTAGTAGATAAGGAGCCTTATCTGAGTAGTGGATGGTACTTTAGGCTCAAATTTTGT
>JALLOT010002671.1:0-12382 GCA_036939595.1 Thalassiosira livingstoniorum | reverse complement strand
TATTATGTAAACCTTGTGATATATTGCTCTGTTCTTGAATTACTGTTGCAATAGATTTGTCCTTCCACCTTGCAGTTTCCGTCACATTGCCAGGAAACTTAAACATTGCTGCCTGCATAGCATATTCACTCTCTTAATCCTGCTTCATCCTCTTCAGTTTCTTTCACCATGTTTTGATTGAGGCCTACAAAAGAGCAAGATTAACCTGCAGAGTATTGTTTCCAATTTTTTACATTCTCTGTTCAGTAATTTATTTGTTTCTAAAAGCAGTCCTAAGTACAATGACTGATCCTGATCCCTGCCCTCAATAAAAATATTTTTTCATTTTGTTCGCTAAAAATATGCGATTACTGCAGATTACTCGGTGGGTGTTGTCTTGTTGGTCGTGAGGCCTGTTGGTGCGAAGTGCGAACCCCGCATATCCGTGCACAGGTAAGTATGTTTCTGACATATGTTGTTTTGTGAAATTGTCTTGGGAGACTACAAAACTACTTTTGTACTCCTTCGTAATCTACGTTGTTGACGGAGAGGCTCAAAATTTCATTAAGGAATCGTAACAGTTCGCTAAATAAGCGTTCATGGCTAAGTTTGAGCAAGGGTTTGAGCGTGCATTCAATCATTCCCTTATGGTATGATTCTGAATCGACTCTTTAGGATCACGTTTTGGGATTAGAATTTTGAGCGATTCTTTGTCTTTTTCACGTAAAACATGTAAAACATGTAAAACATGTTTAACTACGAGGGAGTGACTTAGATATCTTTAGATAATATAAGACTTGGGAAGTCAAAACCAACAGGGACTGAAACCAGCCAGACGAAGATCGTTTTTTGAGTAAATGACGATCAAAGTTTTCTGATTGGATTTGACCAAATCCAAAAATACATGCTATCACCATGACGAAAAAAAATATTTCCGTTTTTGATGGTGTTACGTTCTACATCATATCTCATGATCTACCCAGTATATTTACATGCTACTTGTACCAATAGAAAGCTGACAAAAATACCTTTCAGGTTAAACAATAAAAATATTTTTGAAAATTAAAAAAAATTGTTCAGTCCCTGTAGGTTTGGTAATCCCAAGCCTTAACTATCGAATCTGCCTTCGGCATTCTGCTGAATTGCTGCTGAATTGCTGTGAAATACGCATTATTTATGAATGAAGCTATTATTATTTGTAAGAGATTGTAAAACCCTCAAACTAAATATAAAAATAGATGAGTGTGACTGCCACGTACTTGCTTTTTTAGACTTTTTTACGAACACATCACACAACGAGAGCCCTCAAAACTCTTCACGACTCCATCCAAGATCCAAGAGAGTCATCTCCCTCGTCAATCTCCAATCTCCAATTCGCCAACCCTTGCACCATTACCAACCACCCTCAACAATCAACATAATCCTAACGACCATAACGAAAACACAACGACGAAAAGGAAATCGAAACATGACGAGCCAAGGCATCATATACGGCGTCTCCGTCGCCATCTCCTTCGGCATGCAAATACTGGGCTTCCTCGTAGCCTACGCTCTCCGAACTGAAACGTTCTTCGACATTCTTGGTGGACTCAATTTCTTAATTTTGGCCTTATGGTCTGCGATCTCCGGGGCTTCCGGCACTGCCATCTTTGCCGACGACGATTCCTCACTACTGAAGTGGGTGGACGATCCTCGCAAAATTCTCACAACAGTGTTATTCATTTGCTCTCGGGGATGGTTGCTGTTGTTTCTTGCGTGGAGGGCACATGAACGCAAGGGCGACTCGCGGTTTGATGAAGTTTTGGGGAAGGGAGGGAACCCACCGCAGCCTCTCAATTTTTTCGGTATTTGGATAGCTCAAGCAATGTGGGTTATGCTTATTTCGATGCCCATGCTATTTGTAAACTCTTCGAATGTGAACAAGCCGGAGTTTTCAGCCTATGACATAACATTTGCGATATTATTTGGAATCGGAGTGTTTGTGGAAATCATTGCAGATATTCAAAAGAGCCTTTGGGTAAAGCGAGGGAGACAAGGGAATTTTTGCACGGTTGGGCTTTGGAACTACTCTCGTCATCCCAACCATTTTGGAGAAATATTTCAGTGGTGGTGCTTGTGGGCATTTTCTTACTCTAGCTCAGAAAATCCTAATGGTGGATATGCTGATCCTTTGTGGTGGGCAGGCATTGTTTCTCCGTTGTTCACTATGCAAATATTGTTAAATATGAAGCCAACTGGGATTTCGAATGCGGAGGGAAAAGGTTTGAAGCGATATTATGATAAATGCCCTGAACGTTATGCACAATATCGGGAAAACACTTCAATACTCATCCCAATGATTGGCTATCGCTACATACCATTGTTCATTAAGAGAACACTGCTTTTTGAGTTTGAAAAGTATGAGTACAGACCTCAGTCAGATGATTCTCCTGAAGGATTTGGGAAAAAAGATGAGTAAGTTGTTAAGATGTAATTTATGTGCAACTTAAATGAACAAGTTTAAAGGCACCAAACTGACATAACATCAAATATTTCAACAATTTTAGGACCCCAGTGGTAAATGCTTCTTCGCCACTGGTTCAAGGGTGAACTAACTTCTTTTATGTTTGAGATCTCATGAGTGTTTAACTTTTTCTCGATTTTACGTAGCAATAAATACCTTTGAGCGGATTGAAGGAGTTGCTATGAATTAGAAAATACCTACTTGCTCAAACCTGCCCGCCCCATTGCTGTTGGTACCATTTTAAGGGCAAAGGTCTTCCTTTGTTTTTCGCAATTTGTCACATTCATATTTCTACACTGAATAGAACCAACAACTGCTGAAAAGAAAAATAACTATTAATGGAAAGCTTATATCATAATGGTGGTAAACCAGATCGTAATCTCATCCTCTCTGCTATTAAGAAAGCTAGCTCCAAAGATTGACTTCCATTCAAACGTGGATCACATGCAGTGTTGTAGCATTGGCTTAAGGTATCATCTGTCACTGCCGACACCCCACCAGTACACTCAGTGACATCTTCTCCAGTCATTTCAATATGCACCCCCCCAGGATGAGACCCCATGCTTTCATGTACGTCAAAGAAAGCAACTAATTCATCCCTAATGTCATCAAAATTCCTAGTTTTCAATCCACTCTTTGTTTTTCGTGTGTTGGCATGCACTGGGTCAGAGATCCATATGACTGCCTTTCCTTCTCTTTGCACAGCTCGAATGAGATCAGGGAGATTCTTACGCAATTTATCAGCTCCCATTCGAACAATAATGGTCAGTCTTCCTGGAATGTTTTTTGGGTTCATAGTTTCAATGATACGAATGAGCTCCTCTGGTGTGCATTTGTCTGATATTTTTACTCCAAGAGGGTTGCCAATCCCACTTACAAATTCAAGGTGGGCACCGTCTAAGTTGCGCGTTCGTTCGCCTACCCAAACCATATGAGCTGAACAATCGTACCATTTTCCAGTTATTGAGTCTTTTCTGGTCAATGCTTGCTCGTAAGGAAGAAGTAAGCATTCATGGGCAGTATAGAAATCCACAGAAGTAAACTTCGGACTGGATGTGTCTACGCCAACAGATTTCATAAAGCGAAGAGACTCATCAACTTTCTCTGCAAATTTACGATAGCGTGATCCTTCCTCGGAGTCTTCTACAAAATCAAGATTCCATGCATGAAGACGAGAAATATCAGCAAATCCACCAGTGCTGAAAGCACGCAAAATGTTCAAGGTTTGGGCACTTTGGTGATAAGCATCAACCATGAGATTGGGGTCATTACGGCGTGATTCCGGAGTGAATTCCTCCCGATTTACGTTGTCCCCACGATATGAAGGCAAAGATACACCATCAATCACCTCATTGGGTTCACTGCGTGGTTTGGCGAATTGTCCGGCCATCCGACCAATTTTTACAACAGGCATGGCACTGCCGAAAGTCATAATAAGTGCCATTTGCAACAACACCCGAAAAGTATCTCGAATGTGGTCGACGTGAAATTCTTTAAAGCTTTCTGCGCAGTCACCTCCCATCAATACGAATCCTTGTCCCTGAGAGACGCGGGCAAGTTTATCACGTAGAGAACGGACTTCTCCCGCAAAAACTAACGGGGCTGCGTTTTCAAGTTTATGGACTGCTGCTTCGAGTTCAATGGGATCATCGTACACTGGCATTTGTTTTGCAACGGCATTTTTCCATGATGATGGGCTCCACTCGTTTAGTTTGGAAGACGACAATGTGGCCAATGAGGTAGAAAACTCATGACGAAGTTTTGATTGGTAATTTTTGGTGACAAAAGCGCATGAATTATCGAAAAGCCCATGTGAGAGAAAGGCACAAAAAATGGATCGCCGTAGTGTTCGCATCTTGCATCGTCGTGTAAGTAATTGCGTAGGAAGTACAATACTAATTTGAGCTTTGCTTTGGTCAACTACGGAGCTTGCTTGGAAATGCCTTATCCAATACAATCTTTGGTGCGTTATCGTGGAATGAACTCGTTATCTACTTATGATAATAGTACTATTGTGTGTGGAATTCTGAGATCTTTGGTGGGTGGAGGAGCATCATTGTTTTTTGTTTTCTCTCTTCCTCAGCTCAGTGCTCAGTGTCGGTTGGCATTGATGGCTCGTGAACTTGTAAGAAGTAAGTAAGAAGTATGTATTGTACCTATTGGATATATTAGTTTGTTTTGGTCAGGGTTCTTTTCTCAAAATTACAAGCCGTGCGGATTGTAATTTTGGAGTGAAAAATATTGATTATTTTATTTCAAATTTTTTTACACAAAATTGTTCACAAAATAATATTATTATCAGATTACATTTTTGGCAATTCAACAGAATTCTAAAATAAAATAAAAATATCCAAAAAATAATCATAACAGTACCTTCCTGGTGGCAAGGAGAGCAGCACCAAAATCATCATGACCTAATGTAATTGATTATCATTTTAACATATCTTTCTTATTCTTAGTTGAATATTAGCAAATGATATTGATTATTATTTATCATATTCAATTTAGCATCATCAATTTAGATTGTTTTGACACTTTGCAGTGCAAAGCTGAATGCTGATCATACATTTTTAGTTTTTGTGTCATGTCTGCCAAAAATGTTGACTCAAAAGAAAATTCTTCAAAGTCGCTTTGAGCCAAGTGATCATCCAAGTTGAAAAAAATGACACTTCAAAAACACAATGCATCTATGATATCAGGGGTTGATCAACATAAAACAAAGAGATTGTCAATCTAGCAGAATGGTAGATACTAAATACACCAAAAGAATAATTTCAAGAATTCATGGTGTTGAGTTAATGCTTTACCATTCCAATCAGAGTTTGTCAAAGAACTCTGGTACACACAAAGAAAAACTTAATTTTAATGTCAACAGTGCTTCAGTTTGATTGGATTATTGGTGGCATTAATTCAGCTCTGTTTGCGTTGGAACAAGGAACAACATGCTCTAATTTTCATTCAATGCTCTATAATGTGTAGAAACTGTGTAGACCTCAAATCCAAGCAAAAGCAATTTCTCTTTTTTAAAACAAAGTTTAGGTTTTTTAATGTTTAAGTTTACAGAATAAGTTTTTGAAAGTTCATTGCAGGAGTCCTTTGAAAACTCTGTTGTAATTGGTGAAGCACTAAATGAGATCTATGACAATTTTTTTTTGAAATCATTTGTTAGTGTCTTCAATGTCTCCTGTTTTGCTTGATTTAAAATATCCTTGCCTGTTGTTGGTCAACCCCTGATATCATGGGTCGTTGTCCCTTTAATAAAGCGTTTTTTATGAAAAATGGATTCTCAATGTTTTTGGGGTGGTTTTGAAGAGACTCCCTTTCTGAACCACAATTTTGGTAATGTACAAAAAAATTGAAACAGTTTGATTATCTGTTGGCTTAGGACTGATGGGTGTCAAAACAATCTAATTCACTTCAGAAAAAGCAATAATGATGACTAATAATTTGATATCAATTTCTAATATATAGCTAAGCATAAGATGGACTTGTGAAAACATGCATCTATCATTTCAGCTACCCATGGTTTTGGTGCTAATCACTTTGCACTAGAGTTGCAATTACCCATTTACCATTTACTTCACTAGGTCAATATACCTTTACCATGGATAATTACCAGTAACTATCTGGTAAAAAAATTCACTGATTAACAGGTAATTACTCAGCTACAAAATTGCATGGGTAAATGGTGAACAATGTAAATGAGTATAAATGACAGTAAATGAGTATAAATGTGGGTAAATGACTGTAAATGAAAGGTAAATGATGGTAAATGACAGTATATGACAGTATATGACAGTATATGACAGTATATGACAATATATGACAGTAGGTATATGACAGTATATGAGGGTAAATGAACACAAATACAAAAAATAAAAATAAGTTTATTTTTAATTAGATTACTTACTTTTATCAAAAAAAATGTTTTGAACTTGTTTGTACTCAGAATATTTGAATTTACAGTATCATTTGACCCAGAGCTGAAGTACATCAACGGGTTTGGATGGTTGAATGTGTTTTCAGAATATGGTAGATGGTAAATGGTGATGGAAAATATACCAATTACCATGGTAAAAAAGGAAGGAGAAATTCTTGATTTATCCACAGCAAAGGGTAATTATTGTACCCCAGCCAACAATAGATTTACCCAGTAAATAATTACCCTTTACTGGGTAAATTACCTGGTAAATGCATCTCTAGGCTTTGAATTTAGTGTATATCTAGCTGATGAGAACATTCTTGTTCTTGATTCTCAACCTTGTTTCATTGGGATCCCCTAGAATTTATATTCCAAAAGGATGACTTTGGTTGTACATAGATTGTCTTTGTCAGACAACAATAACACTTCAGATCTAAATTACAAGAGCATTTCTAGATGAAGCATGGACCCTAAAGCAATTATTTTTTAATTCTTATTTTTGTCTGTACCACTGCTTCCAGATGTCAAGACAATTTTTTTATCTTATCCAGGTTTACTGCTGTGATATGCTAATAGTTTAATGAATTATTACCTCCTAAATGGTTGATGATTTTTGTTGCCATGTTGATTATTATTAGACATGGATCAAATCAGAGCATTATTTTTTCAATATGCATTAATTCAAAAATCTAACAGACCTTCAACATTTAAAAAAAAAATAGATTCATTGGGTACAAGTTTGGGTTTTTACTCACCTAACTACTCATATTTGACAATTCTGCTTGATCTCACATCTCTACTCCATATTGAACCTACACCCAATTACCTTTCTGCTGGTAACTTTTCAACAATATGTTTTCCAGAGATTGATTAAACAACAATAAAAGAAGACACAGTTCATGAGTTAACAGATTGATCCAGGAAATATGCACTCAAACTGACCAAAGATACCCCTCCAACAGATACAATCACATGTTTTTATTCAATTCAACAACATTATTTGATTTGACTTACCACACCTGTGTTGGGAAGAATTTGTCTTTGCACTATTAGACAGTAAAATTGACAGAAATATCTACCATAAATCTAATTCAACTGATCCCAATGCTGTCTTGTCAGAAAATTATTACTCCTGGTTGATGCAGTTTGCAGCTGTGACTTGTGTCAAAAAATCATATTTGGCTCTATCATGGCAACTCCTGCAGCTTCAAAGTCATCTGAAACTCTGACATTGGCTACACATAGGCTTACTTAGGTCATATAATTTATTTGCATGTTTCATGGTGATATGTGAATAATGGACACATATTTGACTAGGTTGTGAAGAGTAGACTACAGATTAACTTTGGCCTTTATCTCAAAAACTAATTACTGGTATCTCCAAAGGCATTTTTTGTGATTTTTGGGTCAAATGAGTTGCATTTTTAAAATTATTTAACTAGCTCGCATGTAAATTTGTGTAAAAAATGTAAGTTATGGTCAGACTAGAATTATAATCAGCCAAGAGCTTTAAAATGAATATATGTAACACTATGGAGTTCTCTCAAACTGTGAAAATGATAAAGTTGCTTTTTTGCACAAGGTAATCATACATGTAGCACTGTCCCAAATTTCCTAACATATGATGTTTATCAGCAAACTTGAGTCTAAAACAATAACTATAGCTACTACCAACCAGTGCTGATTATGCTTGTAATGCCTTATACAATGAAAATGGCCCTCAATACAACTAATTGTGTAAACTATTCAAGCATGGAATAGTGGTTGAAAATTACAGATCAATCATTGTGGTGGTAGGAAGAAATTTTTTGGTCTTTCAAAATGTATTAACTCAAGTAAAAACATCTTCATTTTAAAAAATGATACTTGTGTCCAACTTTTCATTACAATATTGTTTCAAAGGAAGAAAAATCTCATGAAATAAAAGTAAAACTTGAGATTAGAGGAATGATAATGACAAAGAAATAATTTACTATTATATTTTTCTGTACCATTCACTGTGACCACAGGCAATGCTGCAACAATATGGTTCATTTCCTGATGGACAAATTAATACAAGTAAAATCAGCAGACATCCCTAACTTTGTATATCATCATAACTCCAAAACATCAATCCCAAATTGAAGGAAACAATACAAGTTTCCACTGAGAAGACAAAATTTTACAAAAAATAATAATAAAACTTACAGCAGTGAGCAGTGGAAAAAATGATAATAATTATACTCACTTTGTTGTGAAACCAAAAACAGCCAGAAAGATTAATGAGAATTAAACTAGGATTGTAGGAAACACACACAACATAAGCATTGCCAAAGATTTTGGGATCTCAAATATTGATGTGTTGCCTCATCACATCTCAGACACCAAATTTTTTCTTATCACAACTTTGCAATTGAAAACTTGATATGGTTTGTCACTGTTGGTGATAACATCACACACCATTAAGAAACCACCATCCTATGCATGTACAGATGACCATCAACATACCAAAACCTTTAAGTTTAAGCAGTCAAGGTTCAAACAAAAACAATCCCAATAAAAGCTGGAACAACTGCAATTACTGCCGCAATTATTCTGTAGACAATAAAAGTAACATTTTAAATATCAAGGCACTCATGAAAATGACCAGAATTAATACTCAAAATGACAATGCTAATTCAACTACCACAAAATTTTTCACTATTATATATGCATATTGCTTATTAATGGAGTGTATTCCTTTTAACAAAAGGATAACAAGCCATATTTCACAGTCCTGTCACTTGTCTTTTTGAAATCTTCATTTAACCAAGATTTGTCATTCCATCAATGATTTCATCTCTAGTACAGTTGCAATTTAGTACAATCCATTGCATGTGGAAGAGAAAATTACTTGTAAAACTGGCCAACCCTCAATGTACAATTATTCATCAAAACTGTGTTCGTTATGAAACAAACACATTTAAGACAAAGCCTATTGCTTTTAATGAATAGCAAGTCTGTTTTTGGCAACATACAATGGTACTCCATTAAATCAAATCAAAAAATGTAATGATTACTTATGATGTACTGTTTGCCAGTGTTGTAAGAGGCACCAGCTACAGGAATATCAATACTGTAGCTGCTATCATTGGCAATACAACCAAAAAAATGGTATAAGTAGCTTAGTTGACAGAAATATCAACAGTTCACACTGAATCAGTGGTAATGGTAACATAATTGAAGTGAACAAAGCAAACAGAGAAATGACTGTCAAGTTTTTTCATGATAATGATATCAACTCTTTTGCCATTGTGACCTCCACAAACTCTGTTTAGTTGTTGATTATTTCATTTATTCTTCCAAACTTACATGTCCAAGGTGTTGAAACCTATTGCAACACAAGTCAATTGTTTTTTTTTTTCAATATTTTTCACAAACTTTCCTCATGCAATGAAGTCACCCCTGTGATTATGGGAATATAACATAATGAACAAGCACTTGATAATAACAAATATTGTGCAGTAGCCCATTTCACATCAAATTGAATTGCAACAAATTGAACTAACATGATATTTATTGGTTTGATCATGTGACATGACAGGCTCAACTCCATCTGGATTAGTACTAGTATTCGTGAGGGAGACAAATTGTCTATCAATATTTATTTGTTTGGTGTTGGCTCAGAATTAGTTTATAGTGAAAATCAATAATTCTAATAAATTCAAAAGCAATAATCACAATCAATTTGTGTCCCAATGGTATACTTATTTGGATTCCTGAAGTTTTCTTATCTCAAATTTATTCTGTCCGGAATAGTTTCATTCCTTGTACCAACTGCAATAAGAAACTAGCAGTTTGAAGCAATATTGGTTTAGAAAATTGCAACAATACTATCAACCCATTCAAAAACAAAAATGATTAAAGGTTATTGTCTTTATACCTATCAAGTTCTGCTGGAGACACAGGGTTCCTCACAAGACATATTAACACTGCATTCAATTTACTATCATCCTGACAATTGGTTGTTGTGTTAAGCAATTATTCTTTAACAAAAACTGATATTGTTTTTTTGAGTATCTGACAGAGATTCATTAATGGTAGCTGCATCATGTGGGGTATATTTTGTTAGGTGATCCCATCTTAAGGTTCATTGATAAGAGCATCTGGTAGAAATGCAACTGATGCAAGTGCTATTAATAATGTCTGTGGTGAAGTTAGCCTTGTATACCTCAACAGCATTGACTCCTAACTCCCTGGTATCCAATCCCAATTAAGACAAATGGCATCACCAGAAAACAATGTGACAGTTTTGTATTCCCATAAACTAATTCGGCATGAACTTCGTGCAATGCAAACAGTCTTCATTTCAATATACAAAAACTTACTTTGTTAGCTTGGTTGACACATCCAGGGACTATTGAGCATGTCATTGCATCATCAATCCATGTCATAGTGATGATAAAATTGGGGGAATCACAAAGAGATTTCTTTTAATGCTTACACAGTTAGTTGGGAAATGAAATGAGGTTTGGTATTCAAATGCCACCAACTTTCAAGTTTGTTTGACCTTTAGCACTGGACATGGTTTTCTTCAATCAAAAAATAAATGGTACATTCACACAACTCCAGCTTCAAACACAAACACACATTCTAATAACTTTCATTTCATTCATGAGTTAGGTGCTAGTGCATTCCATATCCGTTTCCTCCTTCAAACACAATTTTCTTGGCTTGCAGCATCACCAAGCTTGAGAAAACTTTACTTTTTATGCATTAGAAGAAATGGTACTTCAAAACTCACTGCATCCAGCATCATCTCAAAAAAATTTCTTTTCTTTGGATTGTGCCTTGACAATTCCTTCTTTGACAATTTCAAATTCACCAGTTCATGGACTCTCTTGAATTATATAACAAAGTTGTTGATTCTCATTGTCCATTGATCAAAAGTGATCAGCTTCATGACCATCATTTTTTCTTCTCAAAGTTATTCAAAAAATCCATGATGTTCCAAATATGGGAGAGTTACAGGTACTTACATATATATGATGTGGAACAATATAGAAGTTCCCAAAAATCATGCATGCTGATCAGCAAAGCTCCAATCCATCCTGTCCAGAGAGTGTAAGTAGTAATAAGTAGGTAGAACATGGTTTTTTCTTGAGTAACACATTCTAACTGGTGCCTGTATGTACTTAAAGTACTACTGTAGTCTTGAATTTTATGACAACCAACAAACTTGCTTTGCTATCATGTCCATCAAAAATAGAAAGTTTTCACTTCCAATGTTTACCAACCACTGGAAAATTGAGTAAACTTGCTGCTTGTACAATTTTTGAATAATTGAAATATTGACTGAGATAATTACAACATAATAAAAGAATCACCTCAAATCAACAAAATATCTTACAATAAAGTACTTTTTTTGAAAAATATGCAACTCTAATTCCATTCTTGAGATTAAAAAATACAAAATCAATATCTTGTTTTTTCCAATCTAGGAGATTAAGTTATGTGCCTAGTCACTGATGAAAACCTTGATTGAGAAATAAACAAAAAAATGAGTTATGAGCAAAACTCAAATATTAAATGCTGAAACTTTTTCAATATTTTTTGGAGTAAATGACCCTATTTTTAACCCTCTTCTGGTTGTATTTAGAGGTCACTAATCTATTTGATGGATTGTTGACCTTCTAAATTTACTGGGCTGGACACTTGGTTTTATCCTGTTTTACTATGAAAAATTGAAGCTGTCATAGCAATCCAAGACTACAGTAGATAGAAGATATGGTACTTATTTTATGTAGTATATTATTGTATGTACTGTAGCCAAGATTGGTACTATACTATAGTATTGTACTTAGGAACACACACATACACACACTACAAGACACTACACCTGCCCGCCTACCTGCAATACGTACACGCACACACACCCAGCAGCCAGCATAGCAGCACCCGCCCAGTAGCTGTCTGGCAGATAATGCCGGCATGAATTCATTCATTTTTGGTCCAAATTC
>JALLOT010002670.1:0-12374 GCA_036939595.1 Thalassiosira livingstoniorum | reverse complement strand
GCTCTTCCGATCTTCACCTTCACACAAGCTAACAAACACCACACTAGCTCCTTACTTGCTCAATTTACATATTGGATACGTTTGGGAAGCCCTCAAGTAGCTTTACTGACCTAATACATTATATTTCTTACCAACTAAAGCACTTAATGACTAAATAATTTTGCTCTTTTTTTTTCTAAATTTAAACCAATCAAATATTTGAATTGTTTTTTTTTGACTGATTTGACCCAGAGAAAAATATGGTGTCATTTCAAATTAAAATAATAATTGCTGGCTTGCAACTCACAAATAGCATATCAATGGGTAACCTGCCCAGCAATGCCAATGCCTCCAATTGCATCACTGACAGAGGCATGTCCCCCAGATCATTTTCATTATTCTACCTTTATTGTAGCAGTAATAATGTAGATAAATTAAAAAAATATCATATGTAATTACCTATGACCCATGCCTTCTTCAGACATGCTGTTTCTACCTTTGGTGTTTGCTCTGGTGCCATCTCAGTGGTAATGTTCTCATTGTTGCCATTGCAATTTCTGTCAATGCTGATGCTGTTGTTGCTTGTTTGAAATCATTTTCAATGGTGCATCTTTGTTACTATTGCAGTCTTTACCACCATTGTCTTGGCAGCTGATGCAATCCACGGCATTGCTCTTGCATTGCAACAGCAACAAAAGCAGGACAATGAACAAGAAGCAATAATAAAAAACCTTACATGAAGGTTGAATTATGCAATGGGAAGTTTAAACTAATACAAGGACAAAGAAAAATTACATTATTCAATCAAATTACTACTGAGATGTTTGTTTTGATAATTTTGATTAAATGATTTGAATGATCACTCAGAAATCATGGCAAGATGATTGCATTGGTATTGAAAAACAGAATACAGTTTTATTCTTGGTGTACTTGTTCTATTTTGATTTTGCTTTTACTTTTGGTTTTGATTTTTCTTTTGCTTGTAATTATGCTTTTGATTTTTCAAATAAAAATATCTTGCTTTTGATTTACTGTCAATTTTAAGTCTCCTGATTTTTGAGTGCTTTTGCTTTCTTGGGTTCAGTGCCAAGGTCTTACTTTTTTCTTTGCCTAAACCAACTCTGGTTGTGGCTAGCTTTTTTCAATTTGGCTATTAATTTTTATGTACAGTATTCTGAATGTAGCATACTGGGATGTAAAAAAACTCTGTAGAATGGTTTTACATAAAGTAGTCTGAATGTATCATACCAGGGCTTACACAAACCTCAACAGAAGGAGACTACATATTCAGAATCCTGCATGTACTTTTTTGCAATTTTCAAAAATCTCTTTTTTGTTCAATTTTTCATGTTTGGCATAGAGAGGTCAATTTTTGACATATATTAACTTGGAAATGGTCAAAAATGAATATTTAGGAATGGAAGAACACATATGTGCAATTATTTTACAAAGTATCCCATTGGAATACTTCCAAATATATTTGCTATAATGACCAAAATAATATACAGTATCCTGAATGTAGTATTATTCCAGCCAGAAAAGTGAACCTTAGGTGATGTCCAAAACCAAATTCAAATCTCAGGATTTTCAATGTCATTAATCAGAATTTTTACATGTTTCTTGGGAAATCTAGCAAGGATAAGCCAAGCATTGTTTACAAAATGGTGTTTTGTAGTTCATATTATCATCATGATACATAGTACAGAGTCACCAATCCGTACTATTCACATTACAATCCATGCCGTTGGTAATTTTGGAGAGGAAAATATTGATTATTTTATGTAAAAACTATTATACCCATAATCGCTTGTAAAAAATTTTAGATTTCATTTGGCAATTTCAAAATAAATAAAAATCTCCAAAAATAATCCTGTAGCGGTACCCTCCAGTTGATCAGAGTCATATTGTCTGCTGACAGCGTCAAACGCATGTATCTAGTTCCCTTCAAATACTTCAAAACTCAACAAAGTTTAAGCCAGTCATCCTTGTCTGGTGCTTTGACTCAAGTAGTCAAAAATGCCACAGCTGTTTGAATGTCCCGTTGGACCAGCATCAAAAACAACAGCTGTGCAGTTGTATGATGAAACACTTCTTTCTTATTTTTGTCCAGTTTCCTTGCCTCATTGTCAGGCCTCACTCTAAATAAATGTTCTACAGCTGGCGTAGCTGCAGACCATCCTAATTCCTCTGGAAACTCCTTGATGAGTTCCCTTAAGTATTGTACCATACCTATCTTCACATCTCCTGGAGAATCATAATCCAGCTCCATGCCCAAAAACGTATGCTTCTTTCCTCTCTTGATCAAGACTTTTTCTCCATATTTTGACTTTAGAAAATTGCCAAACTTTGTCACTTCATTTGAATCAACATGCAAGCACTTCAAATCATCAACGTGCCATATAATGGTCATTTGCTTGTCATTGATGTACTTATTTACCACGCAGGGATCGTATTGGTTCAACTCAAAACCCTGCCCCAAAAGATCAGACAATAGCTTCTTATAGAAGAGTAGAGAAGCCTTAAGTTAGCCATATAATGCAGCCCTCAAACGAACATACAAGATAGGTTTTCCTTTTTCATAAGTCAAGCATTCAGAGTAGTTTTCAGGATTGACTTCTACCATCAGCTCTGCTAGACAACCTTCAAGCTTCATGATTACCGTGCAGAAATGTACCTGGAATGTCCATCGTGGCCACGTCACATTGTTCATATGCATCTTGCACACAAGTGAAAAATACGGCATCTTTTGCTGCAGTAGGAGACATAGTCTCTTCATTTGTAAATATCTCTCTTTGTGGTCTTCCGTCTGCACAGGCTCTAGCCTTCACTCTTCCATCCCTCTTGTGTTTGATAAACATTAGAGAGGCAAGTGCTTCTCTCTTCTCCTTCTCCAACAACTTAGTTGGGTTGAGTGGGATAAATGCATCACACTTGAGCATCTGCTTGAGTTCCTCTCTTACTACCGCCAACTTGCCTATCTCTCCAAATTTCTCTAGACCTGCTTTTAGGCTGTACTGTGTCAACACAAACGCCAGAAGCTGATCCTTGTAGTGAGGGTTCTTTGCTGCATATTGGCACAATGCAAAAAAATCTTCAAACTTGCTTTCTTCAATGTCCGTCTCGTATAGATGAGCGTAACTTTGTTGTCTGTTGGGCCACAGTCTTGCACTGATAGGTTCTTCCTCCTCGTCATGCACTCCTGCACTCCTCTCAGCCCCTTCATCATGATCTACAATTCCAGTTTTGTAACCTTTGACCTTCACTGGCACTGAACTCAATTCAACTGGGTTTGCTTCAGTAAACCCCGTCACTTGTGAATCAATTGGGTGGTTTGGAGTTGGTTCTACTAAATCTACATTTGCCCTTGCTTCATCTGCTCGTACTTCATTGGAATCTTTCTCTTCTTCCTTGGGCTCTTCAATTTCCACTCCAGTAAAATTGCCACTGATGTCTGGAAACAGCTGATCACTCCTGGCCTTCGCGACTGTCTCTTCAGCCAGGTCGGACTCTCTTGCCCACAAATACTCTTCCTGATGCCTGTTTAAAAAGTTCCATTGTTTACCGCTTCTGCCTTCCTTCTTGGCCCAGAACTCAACCTTTTTTATTGCACTCTCTGGTGTTGGTAGTTCCTTGAACTGCTTTCTGACAATCTTTCTTCCAGTGGTTAGACAGAACATTTTCATGGAGCCTTGGAAATTAGCCACTGGTCCCAAATTAATTACTGGTCTGGTCCGTGTTACCATGCTATTGGTTGGCGCTGGCTCATCATAGGCTTCGCAGTATACACCAAAAGGTGCTCTGCAATGCTTCTCAAAGTCAAGAGCCATCCTTTTCACAATCTCTCTAGGGCTAAACTTCCTTGAAATCCCATTCTTGGCTGGAAATCCATTGTTCCAAAGTGTCACGTAGTGTACCAGCTTGATGATCATGCAAAGAGTCAATACTGTAAATGGCTAAGTATTAATAAGCCCATGCCCACATTCTTTCAGTACTCTAATTTTCCTCTCAATTTCTGATACGTATTTGTTTTTAGCTGTTATATTGACAATTACATTCATCATTTCACCTTTCAGCTTTTCAAACTCCCCATCCATGAACACCAATTGAACTACAAACGAACCCTGCCCTTATATCTGCATGACCTTTGTCAGACCACCCTTTAATTTCTTAGTCCTTCTTTGAGGACAGCATGGCACAGTGACAAATTGAATTTTTCTTGACATTGTCACAAGGAATGCCACTCCATCCAAAAACATCACATCCGCTGCAAGTTCCACAAATTTTTGTAGTTGGATGAACTCCCTTGGTATCCCAATGACATCCAACTTAACCCTGCTTTAATTTTTCCTTGTCATTTTTCCTCTGAGGAATTCAATAGATTGTTTACCGAGAATGTTTTCAGCAATAGTCACATTGCGTTCAGTGTACAGTATATTTGCAATTGATTTGTTACGTACCTCCAATCTCATCTGATTGCTGGAGATGTTGCCCATAATTGCCTGTGCACATCTACTACCCCTAGCATCTACCACCTCCCTTTTGTGTATCCTTTGTAGCTGTTCCTGATTGTATTGATAAGCACAATTGCATCACTGCCATCTTGTGTAAGGTCTAGGTAGTGCAGTCCCTCTGGACTTTGGACAAAATTAACGGAGTTTTTTCATCCGGTGTAGTCACAGTGTAGGCCTTCTCCACTGATGAATCATGTGTTATCCTAAACCCCTTCTTTTCCAAATATGCCTGGGAGATGATATTGGCAATTCCTGTGGGATTGTACCAAACATTCAAGCTTCTGAATTTTGCACAAATGTTGGTAGAGGTGGAACCCATGTTACAGTGGATGCAAATCTGAAGGTCTACCTTCTGAAGCTGTCCAAGGTAGGCTTTGTTCACTATCACATTGGTTGTGGACTGGTTGTCCAAGAGCAGCCAGTCTTTACTAATTGGTCTTCTCCTCCCACTTTGGTGAAAAGAATAATGATCAGAGTCATCCGGGTCATTGTCTAAGTAGGTTGCATTCACTTACCCTTCCTCCCCCTCAGCAGATCCGCCGCTTTTTGCTTGGGCAATCCCGCGCTAGTTCATTTATAGCACCACACTCATAACATTCCACCTGACCTTTCTCATTTCTTTTTCCTTGAATTGACTTCTTCTGCTGTCCAGATTGAGTAAATGCCACTTCTGCCTCTGGTTTGCTCTCAGCCACCTCGTCTTTTCCCGCTTGAGCAAATACAACTTCCCCTTTTAGATTTAGTTGCGGTGACTTCCCTGGAACATGGTAGTTGTTCAGCAGCACTAATGCATCATCCAATGTCTCTGGATACTTGTCCGTCCCAAGAACATAGGCATTGGTGAGATCATCTTTTAGCACCTTGTACCTAGAATGATCTGCTGCACTAAGAAACATTGCCGCCAGCACTTTCTCTCCTACTGCCTTTTCTGCTGCTTAGATTTCATCGCTCGTAATGTTGTTGGCATCTGCAGGTGGGTTGTCTTTGAAGTATTTGGTGATGAGCCCCGGTTCCTTCCCAAAAGCCCCACCATACAACTCTACAACTTTGACAAGTGCCTTGTACTCTTTGTAGTAACCGTTGTTTGATGCTCCTTGACTCTGATAGTGAAGATACACCATCTTTTTGGCTTGGGTGAGCGCGTACACCCCCTGCCACTGGTCATCTAATTGACACACAGGCCCTCGAATTGATAGTAGTAGCTGTACTACATCTCTGCTTGTTTGAATGGCTTGAAAAGTGGCAGTTCCCTCAAGCCTTGTCCTCAGCTGCGGCAAACACTGACCGTACACGAGAGCATACGCCTTTTTGACATTGTCCTCTAGCGCATATGCTCTCTTTCTCTGCTTTTTGGCATCTGGTTGCCACAGAAACTTCTCATTGTTTCCGCCTGTCATTGGAGCTGGTGGCACACTCACTGTAACCAAATCTAGCTCCCTGGAAGGTACCGCTAATGGATGATTTTTTTGGCAAATTCTGAATTTTTTGTCGCTGATGTTCTCCAAACAATTTTTTGACTTTCTGTTTTGTGTAAAAATATTTTTTTGATTAGACAAAAAACTCTGTTTTGCTTATTTTAAAACGTGGATTGAGTTCCTATTCACGCTGTTTAGCATGGATAGTAAAACTATCCAAGGATAGTAAAACTATCCACGTGCAGATAGTAAAACTATCCATGGATAGTAAAACTATCCACGCGTGGATAGTTTTACTATCCATGGATAGTTTTACTATCTGCACGTGGATAGTTTTACTATCCTTGGATAGTTTTACTATCCATGCTAAACAGCGTGAATAGGAACTCAATCCACGTTTTAAAATAAGCAAAACAGAGTTTTTTGTCTAATCAAAAAAATATTTTTACACAAAACAGAAAGTCAAAAAATTGTTTGGAGAACATCAGCGACAAAAAATTCAGAATTTGCCAAAAAAATCATCCATTAGCGGTACCTTCCAGGGAGCTAGATTTGGTTACAGTGAGTGTGCCACCAGCTCCAATGACAGGCGGAAACAATGAGAAGTTTCTGTGGCAACCAGATGCCAAAAAGCAGAGAAAGAGAGCATATGCGCTAGAGGACAATGTCAAAAAGGCGTATGCTCTCGTGTACGGTCAGTGTTTGCCGCAGCTGAGGACAAGGCTTGAGGGAACTGCCACTTTTCAAGCCATTCAAACAAGCAGAGATGTAGTACAGCTACTACTATCAATTCGAGGGCCTGTGTGTCAATTAGATGACCAGTGGCAGGGGGTGTACGCGCTCACCCAAGCCAAAAAGATGGTGTATCTTCACTATCAGAGTCAAGGAGCATCAAACAACGGTTACTACAAAGAGTACAAGGCACTTGTCAAAGTTGTAGAGTTGTATGGTGGGGCTTTTGGGAAGGAACCGGGGCTCATCACCAAATACTTCAAAGACAACCCACCTGCAGATGCCAACAACATTACGAGCGATGAAATCTAAGCAGCAGAAAAGGCAGTAGGAGAGAAAGTGCTGGCGGCAATGTTTCTTAGTGCAGCAGATCATTCTAGGTACAAGGTGCTAAAAGATGATCTCACCAATGCCTATGTTCTTGGGACGGACAAGTATCCAGAGACATTGGATGATGCATTAGTGCTGCTGAACAACTACCATGTTCCAGGGAAGTCACCGCAACTAAATCTAAAAGGGGAAGTTGTATTTGCTCAAGCGGGAAAAGACGAGGTGGCTGAGAGCAAACCAGAGGCAGAAGTGGCATTTACTCAATCTGGACAGCAGAAGAAGTCAATTCAAGGAAAAAGAAATGAGAAAGGTCAGGTGGAATGTTATGAGTGTGGTGCTATAAATGAACTAGCGCGGGATTGCCCAAGCAAAAAGCGGCGGATCTGCTGAGGGGGAGGAAGGGTAAGTGAATGCAACCTACTTAGACAATGACCCGGATGACTCTGATCATTATTCTTTTCACCAAAGTGGGAGGAGAAGACCAATTAGTAAAGACTGGCTGCTCTTGGACAACCAGTCCACAACCAATGTGATAGTGAACAAAGCCTACCTTGGACAGCTTCAGAAGGTAGACCTTCAGATTTGCATCCACTGTAACATGGGTTCCACCTCTACCAACATTTGTGCAAAATTCAGAAGCTTGAATGTTTGGTACAATCCCACAGGAATTGCCAATATCATCTCCCAGGCATATTTGGAAAAGAAGGGGTTTAGGATAACACATGATTCATCAGTGGAGAAGGCCTACACTGTGACTACACCGGATGAAAAAACTCCGTTAATTTTGTCCAAAGTCCAGAGGGACTGCACTACCTAGACCTTACACAAGATGGCAGTGATGCAATTGTGCTTATCAATACAATCAGGAACAGCTACAAAGGATACACAAAAGGGAGGTGGTAGATGCTAGGGGTAGTAGATGTGCACAGGCAATTATGGGCAACATCTCCAGCAATCAGATGAGATTGGAGGTACGTAACAAATCAATTGCAAATATACTGTACACTGAACGCAATGTGACTATTGCTGAAAACATTCTCGGTAAACAATCTATTGAATTCCTCAGAGGAAAAATGACAAGGAAAAATTAAAGCAGGGTTAAGTTGGATGTCATTGGGATACCAAGGGAGTTCATCCAACTACAAAAATTTGTGGAACTTGCAGCGGATGTGATGTTTTTGGATGGAGTGGCATTCCTTGTGACAATGTCAAGAAAAATTCAATTTGTCACTGTGCCATGCTGTCCTCAAAGAAGGACTAAGAAATTAAAGGGTGGTCTGACAAAGGTCATGCAGATATAAGGGCAGGGTTCGTTTGTAGTTCAATTGGTGTTCATGGATGGGGAGTTTGAAAAGCTGAAAGGTGAAATGATGAATGTAATTGTCAATATAACAGCTAAAAACAAATACGTATCAGAAATTGAGAGGAAAATTAGAGTACTGAAAGAATGTGGGCATGGGCTTATTAATACTTAGCCATTTACAGTATTGACTCTTTGCATGATCATCAAGCTGGTACACTACGTGACACTTTGGAACAATGGATTTCCAGCCAAGAATGGGATTTCAAGGAAGTTTAGCCCTAGAGAGATTGTGAAAAGGATGGCTCTTGACTTTGAGAAGCATTGCAGAGCACCTTTTGGTGTATACTGCGAAGCCTATGATGAGCCAGCGCCAACCAATAGCATGGTAACACGGACCAGACCAGTAATTAATTTGGGACCAGTGGCTAATTTCCAAGGCTCCATGAAAATGTTCTGTCTAACCACTGGAAGAAAGATTGTCAGAAAGCAGTTCAAGGAACTACCAACACCAGAGAGTGCAATAAAAAAGGTTGAGTTCTGGGCCAAGAAGGAAGGCAGAAGCGGTAAACAATGGAACTTTTTAAACAGGCATCAGGAAGAGTATTTGTGGGCAAGAGAGTCCGACCTGGCTGAAGAGACAGTCGCGAAGGCCAGGAGTGATCAGCTGTTTCCAGACATCAGTGGCAATTTTACTGGAGTGGAAATTGAAGAGCCCAAGGAAGAAGAGAAAGATTCCAATGAAGTACGAGCAGATGAAGCAAGGGCAAATGTAGATTTAGTAGAACCAACTCCAAACCACCCAATTGATTCACAAGTGACGGGGTTTACTGAAGCAAACCCAGTTGAATTGAGTTCAGTGCCAGTGAAGGTCAAAGGTTACAAAACTGGAATTGTAGATCATGATGAAGGGGCTGAGAGGAGTGCAGGAGTGCATGACGAGGAGGAAGAACCTATCAGTGCAAGACTGTGGCCCAACAGACAACAAAGTTACGCTCATCTATACGAGACGGACATTGAAGAAAGCAAGTTTGAAGATTTTTTTGCATTGTGCCAATATGCAGCAAAGAACCCTCACTACAAGGATCAGCTTCTGGCGTTTGTGTTGACACAGTACAGCCTAAAAGCAGGTCTAGAGAAATTTGGAGAGATAGGCAAGTTGGCGGTAGTAAGAGAGGAACTCAAGCAGATGCTCAAGTGTGATGCATTTATCCCACTCAACCCAACTAAGTTGTTGGAGAAGGAGAAGAGAGAAGCACTTGCCTCTCTAATGTTTATCAAACACAAGAGGGATGGAAGAGTGAAGGCTAGAGCCTGTGCAGACGGAAGACCACAAAGAGAGATATTTACAAATGAAGAGACTATGTCTCCTACTGCAGCAAAAGATGCCGTATTTTTCACTTGTGTGCAAGATGCATATGAACAATGTGACGTGGCCACGATGGACATTCCAGGTACATTTCTGCACGGTAATCATGAAGCTTGAAGGTTGTCTAGCAGAGCTGATGGTAGAAGTCAATCCTGAAAACTACTCTGAATGCTTGACTTATGAAAAAGGAAAACCTATCTTGTATGTTCGTTTGAGGGCTGCATTATATGGCTAACTTAAGGCTTCTCTACTCTTCTATAAGAAGCTATTGTCTGATCTTTTGGGGCAGGGTTTTGAGTTGAACCAATACGATCCCTGCGTGGTAAATAAGTACATCAATGACAAGCAAATGACCATTATATGGCACGTTGATGATTTGAAGTGCTTGCATGTTGATTCAAATGAAGTGACAAAGTTTGGCAATTTTCTAAAGTCAAAATATGGAGAAAAAGTCTTGATCAAGAGAGGAAAGAAGCATACGTTTTTGGGCATGGAGCTGGATTATGATTCTCCAGGAGATGTGAAGATAGGTATGGTACAATACTTAAGGGAACTCATCAAGGAGTTTCCAGAGGAATTAGGATGGTCTGCAGCTACGCCAGCTGTAGAACATTTATTTAGAGTGAGGCCTGACAATGAGGCAAGGAAACTGGACAAAAATAAGAAAGAAGTGTTTCATCATACAACTGCACAGCTGTTGTTTTTGATGCTGGTCCAACGGGACATTCAAACAGCTGTGGCATTTTTGACTACTTGAGTCAAAGCACCAGACAAGGATGACTGGCTTAAACTTTGTTGAGTTTTGAAGTATTTGAAGGGAACTAGATACATGCGTTTGACGCTGTCAGCAGACAATATGACTCTGATCAACTGGAGGGTACCGCTACAGGATTATTTTTGGAGATTTTTATTTATTTTGAAATTGCCAAATGAAATCTAAAATTTTTTACAAGCGATTATGGGTATAATAGTTTTTACATAAAATAATCAATATTTTCCTCTCCAAAATTACCAACGGCATGGATTGTAATGTGAATAGTACGGATTGGTGACTCTGTACTATGTATCATGATGATAATATGAACTACAAAACACCATTTTGTAAACAATGCTTGGCTTATCCTTGCTAGATTTCCCAAGAAACATGTAAAAATTCTGATTAATGACATTGAAAATCCTGAGATTTGAATTTGGTTTTGGACATCACCTAAGGTTCACTTTTCTGGCTGGAATAATACTACATTCAGGATACTGTATATTATTTTGGTCATTATAGCAAATATATTTGGAAGTATTCCAATGGGATACTTTGTAAAATAATTGCACATATGTGTTCTTCCATTCCTAAATATTCATTTTTGACCATTTCCAAGTTAATATATGTCAAAAATTGACCTCTCTATGCCAAACATGAAAAATTGAACAAAAAAGAGATTTTTGAAAATTGCAAAAAAGTACATGCAGGATTCTGAATATGTAGTCTCCTTCTGTTGAGGTTTGTGTAAGCCCTGGTATGATACATTCAGACTACTTTATGTAAAACCATTCTACAGAGTTTTTTTACATCCCAGTATGCTACATTCAGAATACTGTACATAAAAATTAATAGCCAAATTGAAAAAAGCTAGCCACAACCAGAGTTGGTTTAGGCAAAGAAAAAAGTAAGACCTTGGCACTGAACCCAAGAAAGCAAAAGCACTCAAAAATCAGGAGACTTAAAATTGACAGTAAATCAAAAGCAAGATATTTTTATTTGAAAAATCAAAAGCATAATTACAAGCAAAAGAAAAATCAAAACCAAAAGTAAAAGCAAAATCAAAATAGAACAAGTACACCAAGAATAAAACTGTATTCTGTTTTTCAATACCAATGCAATCATCTTGCCATGATTTCTGAGTGATCATTCAAATCATTTAATCAAAATTATCAAAACAAACATCTCAGTAGTAATTTGATTGAATAATGTAATTTTTCTTTGTCCTTGTATTAGTTTAAACTTCCCATTGCATAATTCAACCTTCATGTAAGGTTTTTTATTATTGCTTCTTGTTCATTGTCCTGCTTTTGTTGCTGTTGCAATGCAAGAGCAATGCCGTGGATTGCATCAGCTGCCAAGACAATGGTGGTAAAGACTGCAATAGTAACAAAGATGCACCATTGAAAATGATTTCAAACAAGCAACAACAGCATCAGCATTGACAGAAATTGCAATGGCAACAATGAGAACATTACCACTGAGATGGCACCAGAGCAAACACCAAAGGTAGAAACAGCATGTCTGAAGAAGGCATGGGTCATAGGTAATTACATATGATATTTTTTTAATTTATCTACATTATTACTGCTACAATAAAGGTAGAATAATGAAAATGATCTGGGGGACATGCCTCTGTCAGTGATGCAATTGGAGGCATTGGCATTGCTGGGCAGGTTACCCATTGATATGCTATTTGTGAGTTGCAAGCCAGCAATTATTATTTTAATTTGAAATGACACCATATTTTTCTCTGGGTCAAATCAGTCAAAAAAAAACAATTCAAATATTTGATTGGTTTAAATTTAGAAAAAAAAAGAGCAAAATTATTTAGTCATTAAGTGCTTTAGTTGGTAAGAAATATAATGTATTAGGTCAGTAAAGCTACTTGAGGGCTTCCCAAACGTATCCAATATGTAAATTGAGCAAGTAAGGAGCTAGTGTGGTGTTTGTTAGCTTGTGTGAAGGTGAAGATCGGAAGAGC
>JALLOT010002669.1:0-12386 GCA_036939595.1 Thalassiosira livingstoniorum | reverse complement strand
CTCTTCCAGATACCATACCGTAGGTACCATATTGGGCGATATTCGCTACTCTCAACATCTTCTTCACTTGAAAACTGCACTTCCTGAGCTAAAAAAATTGAGGTTTCCTGCCTGGTTGTCATATCTTCAAGCACAATGACTATGTCAATGGCAATGACAGCAGTCTGTTATCTACTGGTAGTAATAATCAAATTAATAAGTACTCAATTACTGCCATAACTAGTAAGAATGAATAATGACAAACAACACAGGCAATTATTTAACATATTGTAGACAACAACACTGCTATGTCAACATGGTGTCAAAACAAACCCCGATCAAGCAATGTAATGAATGAGTCCACCAGCAATGACTTGGTGATGTTATGGCAATCACGTTGGCTATTGGCATTGTTTGATGTGATAGCCAACACTGTTGTCTGATTAGAATCTGAAGCAACAGCAGTGGGTTGGTCACCATTGTCAGAAGTGAACAGGACCCCTGATATCATATGCAGGCCTGGTATACCCACTTGCAGCTGTAATGCATGATCACAGGGAAAATTTCAAACTCAAAATTTATTTTTTCATAAAAATAAAATGTATTTTTTTAGTAAGTACATACTTAATCTTAGAGTACCACCATGCAAACTGTGTTTATGGAAAATGAGAGATAGTTATTGTTTGCACTTTGAAGATCATTTTCATCTTCATCTAGAAACAATATTGTCCTTAAGATCAAACTAATCTAAATTTCAGTTTTAAAGGAATTAGAATGTAGATTTACATTCATAAATATGAATAAAAAATCTAATTTTCAAATTTCAAATTTCAAATTTGAAATTTGAAAGGAATCATATTTATTATCCCAGTGACAAGCATTCAAAAATCTAATGAAATTTTGTATTCTTTAGATGAAGCCCTTATATCTGAAGAACCAGATGGACTATGATCATTTTTTTGGTATCCCATAGACCAAACATGTGGCAATGGAATAGGGTGGTTTTGGTAACAACAACAACTCCCAGTCATCTGATATGAGGGCCTCAAGTAATTATGTTGTCAATTGAAGTCAAATGTATAGTTTTGGTTGGATTCATTATTTGGCACTTTTTGTGGGAGGCTGGCCATACAGACAGCTATAATTGTATCTTTGTTTTGTCTATGATATCTCAAGAAGTATTTGAAACTTGGATTTCTTGTGTGTTTGTGTTGTTTTGATTTTTTGGGCTATTCTTGTCCATTTTCATTATGATGCAATTAAATGGGATTTATGCCTTCAATTATTGTGTTGAAACCAATTACCAGATATGACTTTGTTATGGACTTACCTTGAAAGTTACTATTTTTGAGAATTTTTCTTACTTTTGTATTGTCATGCATTTCTTTTATCGTCAATTCCACAGAGAAAAGATTTTACTCTATTTTCATTATGTAAAAGGAATACAAACAATGCATGCTATGTATTAACAACAAGAAAACCCTTTTCCAACTTGGACTAAGGAGAGTCTTAACATTATCATTCACAACCAACTCGCAAAAATAAAAGCTTATTTGATAGGAACTGCTGTATTTTCATGTTCCAGCTTTTTAGTAGCTCAGAAATCAACCAATTGATATAAGGACTGAGGCCTTAAGTAGAATGCTGATGTATTAACAGGGGGAGAGTATCACACTAGAACCAATACTCTAATTTTTAATAAAAAACTCTCAGATAGTGAAAAAATCACTCAATAGAGTATTTGTTTACATAACTTTATGACTTTTCCTGTTTTTCTAGTTTTGACAATGATGAATGACCACTTTTTGTGGAATTTCATTAGTGTGATCCTGGATGATACCAAGTTTAGTTATTTTTTAGTTTCAAAATGAAAGAGATGTGACAGAAATGAGCGCAGCTCTGTGTATTCAAAGCTCACAGACTGTATCAGGTGATATCTTGAACAAGTTTTTCAAATAAAAGCATGAACAATTAAATTCTTGTTTCAAAAAGCATAAAATAAACCCACTCCTTTGAATCTTGGGGCTGATCAAAGGATTAAAAACAGCTGCTAAGGAATAACCAATGTGTTTCAACCAAGACAATAATAAATTCATTTGCTCACTGTTTTTTGCCATGCATGATGGTTTCTGAGTGCATAACTATTCCAACACCAATCTGTGGAATTTTGTAGAGTAACCACTGTTAGTTTTGACATCATTACATACATGCTGTTTTGGTATGGCAGAGTGTCTGATACTTAGATACTAATGTCCCAATCTATTCCATTAGGGAGGTTCAGTCTATTTTAGTACCATTGAAGCAAAATAATTTACAACAACAAAAAAGATTATAATAGTTCATGTTTGTAATCAAGGTATAGCAACCTTATACCATAAATGCAAACAAGAAATATATGCTCTAACAACAAAACCAACAATATCAATATCAACCTAGAAAATCAATCATACAAAAAACATTTTTTTCAACAACTTCAAAACTGCCAATATTTTTTCTCTACTTTCATGATGTTGAAACGCATCCATATTTGAGTTTTATTTGTTTTCAATACAGAGAAAAAGTGTGCATTTAGGGGGCTTTGATTTGAAACATGTACTTGTGGTGACTGTTTTGGTCTTGGAGGGGGAGGGGGGGACCAAAAACCCTGGAACTAACAAAATGATACTGGAATGCCCAAATAATGGAACAAGATCTTGTCATTTGAAAATTTGGATTTTTTTTACAAAGATTTGTTCGTTTCCCATATTGTGAATAGCAACTATTCTAGGTAGACTACCCCCCCCCTGAAATCATTCACTCAATACCATGGCACATCGAAATAGGGAAATCATTTTGCTGTAAACAGGTTTTTGTAGATGATCTAGAAAAATCGTGTTCCAGAAAAGTTAGTTTCCAAGCCATTTAGGTGGGGGGTAGTCCAACAAATACACATTTCAAATCAAAGACCCCCTACTGATGCATTACACCTTCGAAGCAACACCACGCAACAGCATTTTAAACATGCAACACCGAATTTCTAACAACAGGCCTAAATACTACTATTTTTAATGAACTAATAATAGACTGCCATTTTCTGATTACATATTTCCTTTTAAAAAACTTTAGCAATGATTACTTAAAACTATCCATCTCGCTCTCTCTGTCTCGTTTTTATGCAAAAGAATTTTGAACTTGAAAAAATACTAGTCTACATGCATACATCAATGACACATACTCTATTTGCGCTTCCTTGCTATTCTAAAACTTTCTCTTTTGGGACTTCTCTCTATTTTCTTTTTTCTCTCTATTTGTCTGTTTGCTCTATCTGCTTCGACGCTTCTATTTTGACGTGTGTACATTTTTAATGTTCAACGTGTGTGCACATTGTTCATTTGTGGCTTGGAGTGCTTTGATGAGACGGTCGGGTCAATTGAGGCTTTGCATTTTTTCAGACGGTGTCTTGAGTGGATGTTTGCTGGTCAGTGCCAATTCTTGTATTTGACAATATTTCTCGGCAGCGGCTCGAAGTGGACTCTTACCGGATATGGATGCACTTGGATTTCTTCACATTTGCTGTACATTGACAGTGTGCTGCCTCAAGAGAGATTATCAATGATTTTGAACAGCTACTCTCTCGGTGGTCCTCCCTTTTCGTTCAAGTTTGCACCTTCTTTCAAGTCCTTATTCATACTAGGCTTACCGGGCTTTCCTACGGGAGTAGAATTAGTTGGGCTAGGATTTGAATTTGATCTTGACCATTTGGAAAATCCGTGCATGCTGCTGCTACTACTGCTGCTGTGGGCATATCCTTGCTGTCCGTGATATCCTTCGTAAGGACGGTACGGAGGATATTTCGCACCATGGCCCGACGACGACGCGGAAGATGACGAAGACGACGACGCCGAAGATGAGGATGAAGACCCTAATGATGCCATACCCCCAAAGAATGTTTTGGTACTCTTGCCACCGCTCTTGCCAATTTTGCCGCCGCTGTAGTATCCACTGCCATACCACGATGCAGCCATACCATCATCGTCATCATCACCGTAGTAGTTCCAACCATTGGATGCATAAATGGCGTGACTACTTCCATCTTTGCCTCCTTTGCTTCCTCCTCCACCACATTTTCCACCTTTTCCACTTTTACCGCCTCTTCCACCTCCCTTGGACGATTTACCACCTCGTCCGCCGCCTTTGGAAGATTTGCCATACCCGTACCAGCCGTCATCGTGTCCATCGTGTCCATCGTCGTACCAACTGTTACCGTCGTCATCTTGAGGCATCGGCTTCCAAATAGGCACGTGAGGATGATACCCATCATCCTCCCAATGGGTATCATCATCATTGTCATCGTGAACAGCGTGGTTATTGGGAGAAGACCAAGTTGGTACTTGCATCCAAATGGGAACTTGCGGTGAGTTCCAGGTGGGTGCTGGTGCGGTTGGTGCTGTAGGTTTCCACGCTGGTACTTGAGGTTTCGGTTTGCCGTACGTAGGCGGAATGGGGGCGTTCCAGGTCGGTTTGCCATGTGGCTCCAACGGCGGTTTCCAAGTAGGTACGTGTGGTGTGGGTGGCTTCCACGTCGGCAGTTGAGGTTTGGGCTTGCCATGAGGTGCATGAGGTGCATGAGGTGCGATGGGCGGCTTCCAAGTCGGAACCGCTGGGGTAGGAGCATTCCATGTAGGGACGGAAGGAGCTTGAGGCTTGCCCGATGGTTTCCATAGCGGCACATGGGGCATAGTTGGCATAGTCGGCTTGGTCGGCATAGTCGGCTTGGTCGGCATAGGCTTGGTAGGCTGAGTAGGCTTGGTCGGCTTCCAAACAGGAACAGGAGGCTTCCACAACGGTGGCTTCCACACATACCCCTCCACAGTGGGAGAATACGTCGGAAAGAAAGTAGGCTCCTCCTCCGTCGGCGGCAATACCTCCACCGGCTGCTCCGTAGGCTCCATAGGCTCTATCGGCTCTGTGGGCATGGGTGTCGAAATGGGTGTCGAAATGGGCGTGGGAGCCTCCGTCGCACTGGGAGGCGAACCCGTGCCAACATCGGTGGGAATGGGAGTCGAGAAGGGAGAATAGGTGGGTGATTCTGTCGGAGTGTAGGTAGGAACTCCCGAGGATGCGGTTGGAGCATCGACGGGAGAGGTGGGAACCACTGTTGGGGAATAGGTCGGTATGGGGGTGGTCAAATCTCCCATGGGAGAGGTGGTGGGAGGAGAGAGCGTGGGTGAGAATGTGGGTATGTTGGTCAATATTGATTCGCCGGGTGTGGGGGAAGGAGTGGCAACCGTGGGTGAAAGAGTTGGTAGAGTTGTCGAGACTGAGTCACTCGTGGCGGGGCAGAATTCGGGTGCGGCTTCTTCAATGCTCGTCTGTCGGCACGGGTCAGATTGAGGAGGAATGGGTGGTAACAGTTGGAAAACAGAGTGAGAAAGAATTCGATAGTTGAAATTGCAAAGTAAAATCAAATAAGCAACCAGTGAGTCTCCATCAGAACACGTGAGCTCTTTCACTGCTACTTGAACTTGTTGGTACTTGTTGATACTTGCTGATATTCATTTTACTCACAATGGTAACCCACGCAAACTCCTCCCCTCCCTCCATCGTAACATCCCCCTCTCCACACCCCATGCTATACCTCCACACAAACCTCCCCCGCACCTCCTCCCCATTTTCATTCTCCCCAATGAAAAACAACACTGCCGTTTCCGGAACCACTTCCACTTGATCTTCTAACGGATTGCCATCAGGATCGTCGGGGTTGGGGTTGGAAGTGTCGATTTGATTGGAGATGGAGTCGATGGTCCACGAGAAGTTATCTTGGACGGAGGTGTCTTCGAAGCGGTCGTCGACGTTGATGACGGCTCCGGTGGTGTCGAGTTCGATGAAGCGGATGGAGGTGATGAGGATGGGTGTTTGGGAGGATTGGAGGCGGCGTGATTGTGGTGATTGTCGTGAGGGTTGCAACTGCTGCAGCTGTTGCGATTGACTCAATTGACTCAATTGACTCAATTGACGTGGGGGTGGGATTTCAATCTTGCCATTTCCCTTCTCTCCTTTGTCCCCTTCATCTTTGGTGGAGGAGATAGTTTCATCTTTGTTTTTATTGTTGTTCTTTCTACCTCCGTTCTTCTCATTCTTCTCGTTCTTCTCATTCTTCTCTTCCTTTAGATTTTCATCATTGCCATCTTTGCCGCCACTGCCAAATTTTTCCTTGCGCTTCTCTTCCCGCTTCTTCAACCGTTCTTCTTCCTTCAATCGTGCCTCTTCTTCCTTTTGCCTCTCCTCTTCTTCCTTTTGTCGTTCCTCCTCTTGCTTCAATCTTGCCTCCTCTTCCTTCGCCCTCTGTTCCATTTTCTGTTCGTATTCTCGCTCCTTGTACTTGAACTGCTTCTTCACCTCTCGTGAGAGTTGCACATACGTCTTTCCATGTTTGTTTCTCGGGAGCCAGGGGATTTCGGAGAGGATTTCTTGGAGTTGATCTTCGGGTGGGAGGGTGTAGAAATTGTTCCAATCTTCGGTATTGAGTCCCCATTTGGTGCCTTCCACGCCTTCGGCACCTTTGTTCCCGCCATCAATTATATCACTGACATCGCTCACGTCCACACTTTCCACACTCTCCACCAATGTGAAAGTTCCATCCTCCCCTTCCACCAACAAAAACGAACCATCCCCTCCCCCCAAAATGGTACAATCGGTGGACAATATCCCGCCATTCCCATCCAAATCATTGTCGTTGCAGTCGTTGTTCAAATTTAATGTGAGGGAGAATTGGGTGGGGGAGCAGGAGCACAGTTCTTGCAGTTGTCTCTGTTCGTGCGGTGATCTTGGTTCGTGGAGTGATTTGTGTTGTTGCAGTGACTTTAGTGACTTTTGTGGGCTGTGTTCGTGCCGTGACCTCTGTTCGTGCAGTGACCTCAGTGATCTCTGCTCCACGAGTAACTTTCGATCACGTGAACTCTCAGTCTCGGTAGTGGGAGGGAATGTCGGCCCCAAAGGAGTAGGCACGTACGTAGGTGGCACGGACGACGTTTTGGTGGGGCCGTGGGTCGTGGTGGGGAAATAAGTGGGAGAGTCGGAATTGGGAGCGTAGGTTGGTAGTTGGGTGGTGGGTTCCTCGGTGGGTTCATCGGTGGGTGCTTCAGTTGGATTAGTCGTATTTGTCTGATTCCTTAGTGTTTGTGCTGTCCAAGTCACGCTAAATGTTCCAGGAGAAAGGTGTTGGTTGTCGCTACTTGGATCATCGGAATGACTGGGAATTGTGGGAGGTGTGGCAATTGTGGGAGTCGTGAGTGCTACAAGTGATGTGGGTGCTGCTGATGCATCGGATGCTGTGGATGCTGTGGATGAGAAAGGCGAGGATGGAGAGGGAGGCGAAGGTGGCAACCAAGTCACGCTCAATCCTCGATGAGAATGACTCGAATGACTCGAATGACGATTGTTCCTTCCCGAATGGCCCTCGTTCAAATGCGTATGAAACTCATTGGCATTCTCGAATTCGTCCATTGTGTGGAGGTGTGCCGGTGACAGTGTGGGTGAGAATGTGGGTGAGAATGTAGGTGACAGCGTGGGTGACAATGTGGGTGACAAAGTAGGAGATAGCGTGGGTGACAGTGTGGGTGACAATGTGGGCGACAATGTGGGTGATAGCGTAGGAGATAGCGTAGGTGACAAAGTAGGAGAGAGAGTAGGATCAATGTTTTCTACCTGAAATGTAATAACTAAAGAAGAAAAAGAAGAACCACGAGATCGATAAAGTGTCAGACATTCTGAGAGAAAAAAGAAATAGCACCAAACACAGTTTACGTTTTGGTACTTCACTCAGATCTTACCAGCATCATCACAAAAGGTTGGAGGGCCACGGGTGTCACACATTGTATACTGGCAAGTGAAAAAGCCGTCAAAATTCGGAGGAGGGGTGAATATCACGAATTGATTATTCAGGGAGACAACACAGCCAATGGCCTGTAGAAGCCGCCCATTGTCATCATTCCTATTATCTCCATCAGTTCCATCCATCAGATCAGTGCTATTCATCAAGTTGTTCTCGTTGTTGACGTCATCTACTCCAAAAATCCCCGTGTTGAAAACATCAATCACTGAAAGAGGCCTCACGCTCGGAGAACCTGCAATATCATTCACAAGAACAAATGCATTGAATCGTTCATTTTCGTTCACTTGGTAGAAGTCCGGTACGGCAGTTGGAATAGGGATAATGACAGATGGGGTAGGGGCATCGCTTGAGGTGGGAGCACTGGATGTCGATGGAGCAATGGAATTGGCATTACTGATAATAATGAATATGTTGGCGCTATCACAGAACGGGGGACCGCGGGGATCGCACGCAGTGTAAGTACAAGTGATTCTTCCCTGGAACCCTGGAGAAGGAGGGTCGAAAATGACCGCGAAACCGTCGGGTGCAACGGAGCAGAAAACATTGGATTGAAGACGGCGACCATTGTTCGCGATGATTTCCGTGTCTTCAACACTAACCACCCTAAGGGGAACAAGTGTGACATCTGCAGGAATGTCATTTTCGAGAACATTAATGGTAACTGGCTCATTAATTCCTGTCGGCAAAAATTCGAAATCATCAACAGCATCAGGAGGACCAGGGATGATATCCTGCCCCACAAGAATGTTGATATCCGCCTGACTACAAACATCTGGCCCAGGAGGAATGCCCTGGTTGACACGTTGGTCGCACACGCGGTACCTACACCTCTCTTCTCCAACAAAATTCAGAGGAGGAGTATAAATAACATCACGCCGATTGGGTGCAATGACGCATGCTCCATCGGCATCTCGTTGAAACTCTAGAATGAAGAGAGGTTCGACTAAAGGATCTCCGGCAATGTCATTGTCGAGGGCGGGAATGGTTACTGGGGTATTTATGTCGGTGATTGCAAAATCATTTACTGCAACGGGATCTAGGGGGAAGGTTAGATCATCTCTTACGGTGATGGAGATCCGACCATTTGAGCAGCAGTTATTTTGATCGCAAGCTTGGTAGGTACACAAATCAGGTCCTTGATAGTTGAAGTTGGGTGTATATTCTACCAGTTGATCATTGGCACCGACTATACGACACGAACCATTGGAACCTCCATTGACAAAACTGACAAACATTGGACGGGCAGTGGGATCCCCAATAACGTCGTTGTTCAGCACAGGAATTCGTCTTGGTGTATTGGGAAGTGTTTCATCTTCATCATCCACCACATTTGGTGGATTTGGGCACTGCTGGGATTGATTGGGATCGACAATGATGCGGCCGTTATCACAGAATGGCTCGCCGCGATTATCGCAGACTCGATAGATGCAAGTGATGGGTGTTGTGAAGACTGGAGGGGGCGTGAAGAGGACATTGTTGTTGGGAAGGACTTCGCAGAAATTGCTTTGGAGGCGACGAACGTCTTCATTGAACTTGTCAGTGCCATCAACAGCTTTGGCGTCTTCGGCTTTATCGGCATCATCAGCAACATTCCAATTATCAGCATCATTGACAGTATCAATGGCATTAAAAGCATCCCTCACACCAACAACTCTCAATGGCAAAACGCCTGTACCACCAGGAATGTCATTCCTCAACACGTTGATCTCAAATGGGAAATTTCCAGGAGAAAATACTGGATCATCCACTGCCACAGGAGGCAACGGAGATGGCTGATCATCCGTAACTTCAATTTCAATTCGAGCAAATCCACAACAATCATTTTGATCGCATGCTTCATAAAAGCAAAAGTCTGTTCCCTGAAATCCTTGATTGGGTGCGTATTGGACCAATTGATCTTGTGCACCGACAATGCTGCAGGTCCCGCTATTCTGACCACCAAAGACACGAGTCACAACAAGAGGACGGGCGGTAGCATCGTTGGGATCACCAAGTTCATCATTATCGAGTACTGAAATGGCCCTCGGGGTATTAGGCAGAGTTTCGTCAGAATCATCTCGAATAATCGGTGGATCGACACAAGTGGGCGGATTGACACCGCCTACTTGAATTCGAACAAGGGCTCGATCGCAAAAGTCAGAAATGGTACCGCGATTATCGCAAGCACGATAAGCGCAAAAGTCTACTCCTTGAAATCCAGGAGGTGGGTTATAAATCACTCGCAATCCATCGGGGCGACGAGTACATGTCCCTTGAGGGTTGGGGTTGTCCAATATTCTTTGGATCGTGAGTGGGTTCAGAGATGGATCGGCAGTTCGATCATTTTGAAGTACATTAATGACTAGTTGCTGCCCTTGATTCGTCCTTGCGTCAAGATCATCTCGAGCTTCTGGTGGGCCTAAATCTTGAACCACATTGATGTTGATGGTACCTTCATCACAGCAGGAGTTGTCGTCACACACTTGATAGGTACAAGTGTCGGGTCCTTGATAGTTGTCATTGGGTGTGTATCGCACAATATCACCTCCTGCTTCACATCTCCCATTTTCACCTTGTTCAATGATATTTCTCACGCTTAAAGGACGAGCACCTGGAGCAGCATCATCATTATCAAGAACATCAAACTCTCCAAATTCATTAATGATTACACTCTCATTGTCAGGTTGCGCATTGGGTGGGTTGATACAGCCGGTCCTAATGGATGTAATGCGCAATGTCGCCTCATCACAAAACCGATCATCAGCCCCATCAGGTGAACGAGGGTCGCACATTTGATAGATACACGTATCTTCCTGAAATTGACCCACCACATTGGGCCTATACCGCACTTCAGTCGAAGTCACAACGGCACAATCTCCAAATGCTCCCGTTTGGACAATCCTAATGACTGAAAGGGTGCCTGTCCCTGGTGTGGGTGGATCTGGGAAATTGGCATATAAGTCATTATCGATGACGTTAATTCTTTGACTTACAGAAGTGGCATCTTTGACCATCAAATCATCCACTGCTCGTGGACCACCCACTTTCACTAATAAAAATGCAGAAGAGCAGCAGCCTGCACGATCGTCACACACTCGGTATTCGCACCCCCCAAGTCCTCTGAAGTTAGTACTGGGAGTGTAGCGTATGGATTGGTTACTCCCTGTTATTTGACATACTCCGTTGCCAGTGTCAGGAATTGACACGACTCGCAGTGGGGATGTGCCTTGGGCGACGTCATTTCGCAGGACACGAGTTGTGATTGCTTCGTTTAAGCGGGTGTATCGTTCGTCATCTCGGGCAATGGGGGGGTTGTTACATTGGGCGTGGACTGTGGGTGCAATGGATGCAATTGTGATGGCGTGAGCTGCTGCTAGCAGCCGATATCGTAACCTCATGGTGCTACCTGATGCAACTAAGTTGTGAGCCCCACACGCAATATCAGCAATGTAATGGTTTCACGTTCCGCCGAGTGTCTTGGTTTGAATTAGTTCAATTAATTGAGCGAAGTCAATTGGTGCATCAAATAATTGCCACAAGAAACGATCTGGGCCATGGAGACGATGAATTCAAATGAGACAATTGAAGGAGTAATGCCGTAAAGTTTGCAATTAGTCAACAGCCAACTCCGACAATTCTAATGCACAGTTTTGATGAATGAGTTCACAGTGTTCACAGTCACCAGTCACCACTAAGGTATGGTCACCACTTTCTAATTATTGTGCAGCCTTTTCCCAGCTTCAAAAGGTGGCATATAATCCAGAGGCAATAATTATTGCTTAGTAGTATGGAGAGGACTGCTTGGTCTTGCCATAAGGTAAGTTTTGTACCAATTGCATCATACTCATATTGTTTCTTCTCATCATTATTATTTTTAGATTGAAATTGAAACTGGAATAAGAACATAAGAAGTACTTAGTAGTAAGTATTGTACAATAGTACTATTGTACCTACCTTAAGTTCTATGGTAGTATTGTACTACTACTTAGCTACGATGAGCGAGGTTACTCAGTATGACACATCATATGTTTCAAAATAGAAAATATGAGAAAGCACATGAAATGAAATGGCCATTTTTGTCGACAAAAACTACACTGTAGTGCCAATCCTGGTAATATGTACGAAACAGGAGACCAATCGTCGATAAGAATGATGCAAAGAATAATATATATATTCATTAACGTATATTTAATTAAATGGTTCTCAAAATAGCTCAAGAAACTCTTGAGTGTTGCAATAGGAGATTGTTAATAGAATTTTCAAATTTTAAATCGCCCATTCGTTTCAAAATCGTCCTTGATGCCAATAAATAGCTCGCCTAATTCTTGTAGGAGGCTTAAATAATAATGTTTACTACATAAGCCTATTTGGAGAAAAAGGTCCAATAATACTGAATGAGAAGTGGCGCAACATTTTTCTAAACATAACCTGGCTCTCTAGTGTGAGTGGTTTGCTGTGGATGGTGTGGATGGTAAGTAGTACCATACTAGGTATCTAGTAGAACTCCAACTAGTGCAAAAGAGCACAGAAAAAGTGCATCGCTACCTTTCTGTTA
>JALLOT010002668.1:0-12415 GCA_036939595.1 Thalassiosira livingstoniorum | reverse complement strand
TCAACACCATATATGGTGTTGACAGATCTGTCAACACCATATGGAAACGAGTTAAAAGAAGTTTCATCACAAGGTTTCATTCTCTGCGTTTCATTTTGTTTCAGCTCCGTTGCACCCATGCAGATCAACATGCACACTTTCACTCAATAAGACCTCAATGGCATAATAACGTGACATTTTTGAAACGACTGCATGAAACTCTTCTTCATCGTATTACTTAGTTAAAAGCACCATCTATCGCATCATCAATATCGTAGAGAGATGACAATGCAGACATAGGCAGACACCATCATCACCATGATGAATACTCCAAATTTCGAGAATAGCAACGCCACATCAGTCCGTGCAGTAAGTGCATCAGCGTATGCCAACCACATCCACCAAGCCAACAACTGCTTTAATAACAGAATTAACAACACCAATATCAACAGCAGTATCGACAACAGCAGCAGCACAAGTATCAACAACAATCAGAGCAAGGATTCGCAACACTGCTTCAATAATTTGAATAGCTTCAAGAATGGACTCAATGGAGGCAGCGGCATCAATGACATCAACGGAGGCAGCAGCATCAACGGCATCAACAGCACCAATGGCATCACTGGAGGCAACGGCCTCAGCGCCAACAACATCCAAACCTTCCTCCATGGGATCCATGGGAATACTATCGCCAATGTCGCCAATGGCACCAACGGGGTCAACGGCGTCAACGTCAACGGCGTCAACGGCTGCCCTACCGCCGGCAACGACGTCAACGTCACCAACACCCCGAATGTCGCCAATGTCGCCAATGCCAATCCCAGTGGGCTATCCGAGCAACTGCTATCTCAGCTATCTGGTCAGCTGTCTGGTGGGTGGAACCACTTGTCGAAGCAATTGTCTTCGCACCTGTCCAACCAAGTTTCCGACCAAGTATCATCGCAGTTGACGTCGCAGTTGACGGGCCAATCATCGAACCAGCTCGTGCAATGTCAGCAGCAACAGGGTGGGCAGAATGTGCAGATTGTGCAGAGTGGGCAGAATGGAGGGCAGCAGCAGCAGCAGCAGCAGCAAGGCAGTCAACATAACCAAACAAGTCAAGGCAATCGAGGGAATCAAAATAACGATCAGTACGATCAAAGTGAAGTCAGAGGCAATGAGGAAAGATATAGCCACCAAAAAAGACGGGATGACGTCCAGCGGAGCCAACAGAGCCAACAAGACCAACCGAGCCAACAGGAGCATCTGCAGCAAAGTCTGCGGGGAAGTCACCAAGGAAACTCGAATCGAGCCAACTCTTTGCCCTCTTCCGTTTCCATCCATTCCAATAATTCCAATAACTCCAACAATTCCGTCGTCCCTTCCCCTTCGTCATTTGCACCGTCGTCTTCCTTCGGTGCTTCGTCTTCGTCTTCGACTTTGGCTCCATCGGTGGCTCCAACGGCGGCTCCCGCGGGCTGCGCCGCAGTGGGAGAAGCGAATGGAATGGGGGCAGCGAGTGTATCAAATGGCACTGTCAATCGAAGCTGCAATGATGGCACTCATACCCAGTCACAATCTAATTTCAAGGGACCCATGCATATTTCCAATGACAATTTTAGCAATACGAGTAATCATTCCAGTAATCATTCCAGTAATCATTCCAGTAATCATTCCAGTAACCAAGTCAACATCCAAAACAATTTGATTTATTCCAAAAGCCATCCTGCCAACATTGCCAACATGCTCCATTCCCACCAAACAAAGAACACAAAGAGCACAAAAAATGGTACGGTGCATCATTCCAGCAGTCATCCTTGCCAACTTGCCAATGCTCATGGGAATAATTATGGCACCAATGGGAGTCATGGCACTCGTAGCAACAATGCTAATGAGTCGTTCACCATAATAGCCAACAATGTCAAGAATCAAAATAGTCTCAATGGTCTCAACAATCTCAGCAGTCTCAACTCTCTCAATGGTCTCAACAACCGGGTCGACTTGAACAATTTCAACGGTTCAAACATCCCAAGCAGTTCTACGAATTCAAACACCAAGTTTGATGTATTCCGCTCAGTTCATAATTCAAATGGTGGCAGGAATGTGGATGCTGCGGGGGGTGAAGGGAAGGCTGGCAAGGGCGGCAGCAAGGGGGGCGACGGCGATAATGCTCAAAATGTTGACAATGGGGGCGACGGCGACAATGCCTGTGGCAGCCACCCACAAAGTGACCTACGACCAAATATCCTTGTTGGCAATCGGGCGTGTGGGAGTGGAAACCAATCTAATGAAAACGGTAGCAGGCAGAATCACCAAAACAATCAAAGCAATGAAAATAGCCAAAATAACCAAAACGATGATGGCAGTAAGGGAGGCAAACGCAACAAACGCAGCGAAAATGGCAAAAACAAAAGTGACACCAAAGGCAGCAAAACTAAAGTCACAAACAATAGCGGCAGCGGCAAAACGAACGACAAATCAAACGACGCAAACAGCAGTAACAACAGCACCACCTCCGGTTCCAAATGCTCGAAAAGCTCCAAAAGTTCGAAAAGTTCCAACGGGAGCAATAAAATTGTGATTGCCGTAGATTTGCACAAGATATTGGAGCATGCGAAGGAACGATGGCTTACGGTGCGTGTCAGTTGCTGGATGTTACTTGTTAGATGCTATTTCCTAGATCGGATTGTTTTTTGGTTGCATTTGTGTCCATTGGATGCTATTAGGCCACTTTGTCAGTCACTTTGCATTGTATTTACCATCATTAATCTGGTTGAAATCTGACTCTCACTGTCTCTAACCCCTTCGTCTTTTATCTTCTCCAAATCACACGCAAATGCATACAATCACATCATACAATCCCACACAGGTGAACGAGCTCGAAGCACTCCTAACCCCCGATCCCAACGGCAAGACCTTTCTCCCCATTTCGTCTCATAAGCCCAAACAACCCCCTGCTTCGGGGACGTTATTGCTGTATGATCGTTCGAGTACGCGGGATTATAAGGATGATGGACACGAATGGGTTAGAAAACGCGGTGGCGGTAAAGGTGGTGGAGGGGGAAGTGGAGCCAAGGAAGACACCCCTGCACCAGTCCCAAGCGATGACCTCGCCAATTCCACCGACCTCACTGATCTAGCGGAACTAGCCGACCTAGCTGAACTGACCTCCACCAACAATGTCATTTCCAAAACCAAAAATTCCAATAAGAAATCACCCAAACCCGCCAAAAAGGCCAAGGGACACTGGGGCAAGATTCGGGAGGATCACGTGAAGCTTCGTGTGGATGGTGTGAAGCGCATTGCCGGGTGTTATGTCCATCATGTCTCCTCGAGTGCTGGTGCTGCCGTTGGTGGTGTTGGTGTCATTGGTGGCGTCAATGCATGCCGGTGCTGTCCCGCCGGAGGCCGAGACACCTTCCACCGACGAGCGTACCATCTCCTCGATCCAATCACGGGATTGGCAGTGGTCAAGCCGAGGATACCGGGGATGAAGAAGGATCCGGGGGAGAAGGAACGGGAGGCGAGGAGGGCCAAGGTCAAGGCGGATAGAGCGAAGGCGGATAAGGAGAAGAAGTTGAAGATGATGACGAAGGGAGAAGATGAAGATGGTGCTGATGGTAGAATCAAGGATAAAGCAACCACTGGGGAAGAGGATGGAACGAATGAAAATCATGCAGCACACATTGCGAAAATAGAAGAGGATGAAGAAGAACACCCCCCAAGTCTCATCCTAATTCATTATTTAGATACCACGGAAGCACGAGGAATAGCCGCACAAAGAGCCAAACTCAATTTCGAAGCCAATAGCGAGAAGAGAAAAGCGGCTGCTGCAGCTCATTGCGATGGTGGTGAGCATCATCTTGCTAATCATGCAAAACGTCGTGGTCATGGTGCTGCTATAAAAGCCGAGGCAGACACGGAAGAAGTAGAGGCGGGGTCTATTGGTGGTATGCTTGGCATTTCTGCGGATTTGGCTTCTCTGAAAGGTGACAATGTCGCGAGAAACGTCAATGAGACCACAAAGAAAAGTGAAGGTAGTGCAGGAGATGCGATTTGTGCCGGTGCCATTGAGAAACATTTGTCCAAAAACGATAAGAAGCGAGAATCATCAAGGGATGGTGAGGGATCGAACCATTCCAAGGCAGAGGCAAATGCAAGTTCGGCATCGGTAGAGCCTGATGCCAAGAAGCTAAAGATTGACCTTGCCCCTCCTGGAAGTTCCTCAAATCCGCCTGCTCCTGCTTCAATTCAACCAAATAATGCCAATGGATCCAACTCCATCTTCGCCGCAATGGGACTGTCCGATGCCAGTGGTAGTGGCAATGATGCTACTAATGGCTTTACTGCGTCGTCTCCACAGCAATTACAATCATTGCAGTCTCAACTTTCACAAGCTTCGCAATTGCAGCAACTAATTCCAAGACAGCAACATCAACAACCACAGGATCAGGAACAGCAACAAAAATTGAAACAACAGCATCAAGAACTCGAACAACAACAACATCAACTTCAAATCCAGCAACAACAAATAGCTCAGAAATTTCAACAAGTTCAACAGCAACTACAGCAAGTTCAACAATTACAGCAAATTTCACCGAATAACATTCCATTGCACCAAATACAACAAATTCAACAGCAGTTGCAAGTGCAGCTCCAGCAGTTGGCGAGCGAGCATCAACAGGTACAGCAGAACCAACAGCAGGTTCAACAACAGCAGCAGTCGTTGAAGCAGGCTCAGCAGCAGCAACAACAACAAGCGGCATTCCAGCAACTTCTTCAACAAATTGGAGATGGAAATTCGGCATTGAGAGGAGANAATTCGGCATTGAGAGGAGAGTTGTCGCAGCTTCAGCCTTCCCTGCAACAATCGTCCATGCTGTCGTTACAACAACAGCAACAGCAAAGGCTTCAGCAAGAACAGCAACGATTGCAAGAACTGAGCAGGCAACAGCAACAGCAGCAATTGAGGCTACAAGAACAACAGCGGTTGCAGGAACAACAAAGGGTACAAGAGCAGCAAAGGCTGCAAGAACTGCAACAGCAACAAAACCAGCAATTGCAACAGGCACTTCTGATGAAGCAAGTGTCCCAGCAACAGGAATTGATACGGAAGCTGCTTCTGGAACAAGAAGATATTAAATTACGGTTGAATATGCATGCACAGCAACAGCAACAGGTATTAGCTCCACCTGCTACTATTTCGCCAACTGTATCTCTATTGCAGCAACCACAACAGCAGCAACAGTTGACGCAGCCTCTTCCAATGGGGTTGGCGGGAGCATTGCAATCTCAGTTTCAGCTGCAACAGCAGCCAGCACCGGCGCTGCAGCAGGTGCAGTCGCAAGCATTATCACTGGTGCCACAAGCACCACTTGCGCCTCAAGCATCATTGGCACCCTATTCTACCAACACTTCTGCTTCATTGTTGAACCCGCAGCAGAGTACCACTGGTTTTGGTGGATCATCACAGCTTCCTTCAATTTCTTCTCTTCAGCAGCAGTTTCAGACTCAGCAGCAGCAGCTGCAGATGTTATTGCAGCCCCAACAGCAGCAACAACAATTACTGAACAATGTTAATACCGGCACCAACACGGCTGATAGTTCAAGTCTGTTGATGGGTGGACAGAACAACAATATCTCTCTTGGTACTACGGCCCTTCCTGTAGGAGGTGCACCCGCTGGTGCCGATGCCAATGCGACTGTGCCTACAGTTGGTCCCATTTCTGCTCCAGGAAATGTACTGAATGGGAGTTTGTTACAGCAATCTCAATTGGCATCTGGCGGAGTTGGAGTTGATTCTGGACCCAGTGCTCTTGCTCCGATTCAGCAGCACCAACCCGAACAGCAGCAGCAACAGCAGAAACAAGTGCAGCAAGCTCAATGCCCCCCTCAATCATCTCCTCCTGCTGAAATCTTGCCTCCATCTTCCATCACTGCACCAGTGGCTCTGCCCCCATCCACTACAACTCTGCAACAAGCCCCATCCGACATTGCTATGACAGAAATACCTCAACAATTTATGGGCAACAGGATCAATACTCCGGGCAGGAAAGAAGCAGCATCTACTTCCAACTCGTCTCAACCATCTAAGCCGTCTCAATCCTCCAAAGAAGCAGAAGATGACACCCTTGGCATTTTATGGAAAATGGTCGTGGAAGATAAAGACAATGATGATTTGGACAGTGTGTTCGACGTCAACAAGGTGGGTGCCGATCCATTCGGGTTGGATGATACGAAGAGTGTCCGGAGTAAAGAGGATGATGATTCTGTTAGTTTGTTCCCTGATTTCGACAATGATGGGGAGGAAAAACTGTGGACTGAAGAAGAAATGGTAAGATATTTTTGTAACTCGTTCTTTTGTTGTGTCTTTAAACAGTTACTCTCATCCAAATCATCCTTTTTCATTCAAAGGCTACAATTGCAGCACAAAATTTTTCGGAGTTCCAAGAAGGATTGTCCGGCTGGGACAGCGACGACCTTGGCGCAGCAATGAACAATGTTCTGGACAGCCAATTCACTGAGAAAGCTAAGAAGGGCACAAAATCTGACAAAAAGAGCCGATGCAAAAAGAATAAAATCGCCAAGAAGATGGAAGACTATGAAAAGAAGAGGTCCACGACACGAGCAGTGGAACTTGCCGCGGCAGTCGATGCGGCATTGGAACCTCAGCTTAATTCTGAAATTACGCCATCTACCGAGAAGAAATCATCAGGTGAATCGAATTTAACGAGTTTGGAGAAGCAATTGGAAGTGTTGCAACGTCAGCAGCAAGATTTATATCGACAGCAGCACTTTCAATTGAAACAACAGAGGATGTTGGAGCTTGGAGATGAGAGTCAGCGAGAGCAGCTGCGGGAGAAGATCAAGGAGACGCAAGATCAAGCCCAGATGCTCATGGCGTTGCAGCTACAGGGTGGAACGATGGAAGGTGGCGGCCAGTCTAGCATAATAAACTTTGGTGGGACTGACGTTGCAAATGCACCGAGCTTTTGGGATGATAGATCGGGCACTCCCAATGCAAAGAACACATCGTATAATCAAGCGGTGTAGACAGATATCGCTCGACATCAACATCAATCAAGATCTCGCAGCTGCCTTACTAAAAAAACTGCAGCTCTACAGACAGTAGGAACACCCCACTAATGTCTAAAGGTTTTTAATCTCATTACAAGTTCAAACGAAGTAGAATCGAATTCCGTTCGATATCCTTCTAGGTTCAATCTAATTCAACTTCCAATCTTTATCAGAACTGTCTAAGTAAGCAAGCAGCGATCATTCTTATTGTCTGGCATGATGCGAAATCAATGGCTACACATTAGATGGCGATTTATTCGGAGTGAATCTCACAAATGTTGCTTATTCGCTCTCACAATCCTCATAATCTGGGGGACAAAAAGGCACGCACAGCGAATCATCAGCTAACATTTTATGCATCCTTTGACGTTTTGATTTCCTCACGTTGCAATTTCCACTTTTAATTTCAATTGAAAAGGAGAAAGACAAGAAACGTAAGGGAAAAAACAAGTAGCAAATCTATTATCTACAAGACATAAACTTACGGTTTGACGTAAAAACAAACAGCCGCGGAGCATTCCTCATCGTTGCTTACACGAGACTGAGCATCTGCACATCCTAAAAACTTAGTCGCTCTCCAAAGGATTTGCTGAGCATTGGCATTCAGGTCTCCTTCGTCAATACCGCCCATCCAGAAGGCCACGATATTGTCCGTTGAATGAATCCTACGTCGTCCCGTCAAAATGAAAATGTTTTGACCGTATGGAATGTCGCTTGAGGTGTGTATTCTGCAATCTTCCACGATGTGCCTGGCAAACTCCCGTGCTTCGAACTCCAGACCTGTGCTCCACGACAAAGGGACGAAGGTGCGGCCAAATTCTTCATGATAGAGTTCACGTTCAAAGTTGTGGGCGTCAAGCCATTGCTCAGCTCTATCTGCTATTGTCTGGTTGGCAATGACGCCGAGAACGAGGAGAACGAGAATGTATTTCATCATTTTATATGGATTCGAAGTAGATATCTCTAGTAGTGCAATGTAAAAAGACCAAATGATGATCCGTTAAATGCATTTATGAAATCAACAGTCAAATTTACGTAGCTCTGAATTTTTACAGTGGGACTGGGGCATGACCATAACTAAGTCACCAGAGCAGTACCGAAGGAGTTGCAGAAAAAAATATGCAACCTTGTGTGGTATGGTAGTCCCACAAACTTTCGTGGCTAGAGCATAGATGGAGATGAGATGCAAGGATTCTCATTTTCAATCTTATCTCGAAAATAGAAAAAAGCACTACAGATTTGCAAAGTATCTCAAAATGAAACAAGGAAGTAGAACAAAACATTATATAACGGAGACGGAGCAACAATTCCTTTGATCACATACGCCTAAATAAACGTAGTAGTGCCAACATATTCTAAACCATACAGCTGTCAAACATTGGCTTTATTGCAAATGATCACTATTATATAGCTATAATTATTTTCAAGCTGTGAAGCAGCGGCAGCCAAAACAAAAATGTCAACATAGGCACAAGAAAACAGTACGATATGGCGAATTGCAAGCAGCGAACCAGCGTAATAAAACTATCGTTTCCAGTTCCGTGTGTTTGATCGAAACATGAATGCCTGCCCAGGAACTGCACCAGAGATGGCATGAACGACACCCTACTCACTATAATCTTGATTCCTTCTAAGTTCAATTAAATTCAACTTCCAACCTTTATCAGAACTGTTTAAGTAAGCAAGCAGCTTTTCTTCATATTGTTCGGCATGATACTAAATCAATGGCCACGCAGCACATGATGATTCATTCCGAATGAAGCTCGTCCATGTTACTTTATTCGCCCTCGCAATCCTCGTAATCTGGCGGACAAGAAGGAGTGCAAGGTGTGTCATCGGCTAACATTTTGTTCATCCTTTGACGTTTCCTCCTTCGGGTCTTCAGGCCTTTTCTCAAATTACAATTCCCTCTAAAGTTTTGGAACGAAAAAAGGAGCAAAATTTGGCTTCTAGAAAAAAGACAAAGTCATAATATTCAAAAAAGCATTGTGCTTACGGTTTGACATAGAAGCAAACCGCAACAGAGCATTTCTTATCTGCCCCTAGTGCTGACTGAGCATCAGCACACCCTAAAAACTTTGTCGCCCTCCAGAGCACTTGTTGATTCTGATTCGTATAGATCTCGTCATCAAAGCGCCCCATCCAATTATTGACGATTGTTTCTGTGGTGCGCAACCTTCGCACTCCTTGTTTGATTGCTATATTCTGGCCATATCGCTTACCGCTGGCAGCATGAATTGTGCAATCTTTCACCATGTGGTCAGCAAACTCTTGGGCTTCGTCAGCTAGACCTGTGCTCCAAGACAAGAGAACGGGCTCGTAACCAAACATACTGTGGTAATATTCACGTTGGTAATTGTGGCTTTCAAGCCATTCTTCTGTTCGATCAGCAGTTGTGTGCCTGCTGAAAAAACAAAGAATGAGTGAAAAAAGAAAGAATTTTATCATTGTGTGGATTTGATAATAAAATGGTCCTCTTTCGCAAAACGAAAATGATGTAGACTTTTTTATGAGTAGGCAGTATCTGTTGGACGAATTTTCGAATAGCCCTCTGGACAAAAATAAACTTACAGAAGATTACAACATATCACATCTACCTACACTTAAAGTATGCATTCACACAATTAATTGTCCCCTGTTTCTGGATGGACAGGCAACGGACTTTCAATTGAAAGTATGTATCGAGAACTCTCAAAACGCCCATTCTATCATCTCGCCCATCCGTGAGCAAGACCAAAACCTGTAAATGATTTTATGGAAGACATACAATACCTAATAATCCAGCATGAATATTGTAGTCCCACTGTATTGTAGTCCCACGACCGACCTTTAACCCTTGGATTTTGACATGGTGTTCTCATTCTCATCAATATTATTATTTACTTGTGTTTGGTATCATGATTTCGTACTTTTGTCACTTTTGGTGGAATATTTCCTTCACTTAGATACCATACCTGCAGCATACCTGCCCTACTTTGGTAGAGAGTGCAGCCATTTTTAGCCATCACCCAATTATTTCACTTACATTAACTTGCAGAAACTGTTTTAACTTTTGTAAGGAACACTCAAGCAAGGAAAAAACAATGCTGAAGGTTTGAGATCAGTCAAATTTTTCAAAAGGCATTTTAGAGATTGTTTTTGAAAAAATATGGAAAAAAGATTTCATGGGTTTGAATTTTTGCTGCTTCATTTTTGTAAATACTACCAAAAATACATGCAGTTCCTTGTTTATTGAATGAATTTCTTAAGATAGATTTGTGAGATGATGTTCAACAGATCCATTGTTAATTTTCAAAGAGCGTCCTAATTGATGTCAAGTGCATATCTCAATTGATGAAAATGAATATGACACCAAGGACATCACTGGGTATCTCACAGGATACAACCTGATGATGCAGGAATAATTTTAAGTTTGAAATTTGAAATCTGAAATTTGGAACTTTTTTCGCCTGAATGCTTCCTGAATGTTACATAGTAAAATATATATTCTTTGCTATTTGAAAACAATTAGATTTGAAACAGAAGTTGGTTTACTGTAGAAATGAAAGGATTGTTCCTGATTCTCCAGGTCTCTCAAGTTTATTCTACATAGGAATAGTATTGATTTCAAATTCAAAGATATCCAGTGATGTCCTTGATGACACTGTTTGATCATTATAGAAGTTATGGCAGCAACAATTTGAGGATTTGTCACTGCATCAATCAATTTGTTTCTTGTTACTAAACAACACTTGCAGAGAATATTTTATGACAAAACCAAAAAAAGGCAAAATATTGAAAAGAAAAAAAAAACACACACACACACAAACATACAAAATAGTATATGTCCCTGAGTTTCTTTTTTCAGATTTGTACCCAGGCACATAAAAAATAAACTTTCATTGATGAAATTTGTAGTGATGGTAAAAGTTAATAGCTAACACCATACAGCTAGTTTGACCTGAAACTGGAGACATCCAAGTATTTTAAACAAGTCCTGCAAAATGGGCTAGGCGTACAAAATTTGACCAAACCTTCCCAAGAACGTACAGATGGAGAAAATGAACAAAAAATACAGTTGCAACAGTCAAAAGTGTACAACAATAATAATGACAAGTATTGAACAACTCCAAAATAAAAAATATATTACAACGAAACTGCCAAAAACTAGAACCCACATATGCAGCTCAATGCACAAAATGATATGAGGATTTACAAAAGCCCCTTCTTCACCCATGCATTGGTCCTCAGGAAAACTACATACAACAAACCAATATTCCAAAATATATGTAATAAAAAGTCAAGTAATAAATAAAACACAAGAATTGTTACAATATCACTCTCAAAATTGTCCTTATAATCCTAAATCCTCAAGCATCTACAGCAACAAAGTGATAGAAATTTCATGTTGTGACCATAGAAGACTTCAACAAATCCCACAAAAGACTACTCAATCAAGACAAAAAAAAGACTGTAAAAAATTGCAAAAATAGAACCAACACAAAATTGTGTCAAAAGACAATCACACAGCCTATGAAAGACATACCCAAAAAGTGCAGTTTTTAATGATTTGTCTTGCCTTTAATTGCAAGTCTTGAAGTAAAACTCAAAATCAAGCAAAAGTACAGGTACAGAAAAATGCACATCTTTACCATACAAAAAAGTCAAACAAGAATACAGATTTGGAGATGATATTAAAACAATGAAATGAAAAAAAAACAGTGAAATTCACAAAGAGATGAAAGAAAACTTAAAAATCTGAAAAAAGAGGTGACAGAAGCAGTAATGGTATAATGTAACGTTGTAATAGAAGCAACAAATAAGTTGCAACAAAAATAAACATCCATCAACAAAAACAAAGAAGAATCATGAAAACTCTTCAGCTGAAAGCAGCACAACAATGGATAATGGAAATGGCCTCAATCAACCTACCACGCCTACAAAAAATTAAAAATAAAGGCTAACTGCAGGATTATCCTATCCAAAAGAGGTCAATTATCTCCTGTGCATGATTAGTGTGATATGAGTGGGGTTGTATATGCTCATTTTGATGCTCTGAATGAGCTCATCATGAAACTGGTGTCACTACCATGGGTGATTGTAAGAGGGATGAGCCCTTCTCCTCCAATCTTTCTGCGGAAGGCCTTCACTAGCTGTGTCTTGTACATGAGTTCTTGAAAAGAATTTCTGCTGTAGATTTCCAATGATAAAATTTAATCAAGCACTAGGATAGATCAGTGTCCTTCTTGATCTTTGTTGTTGTCTATTTTTGTGTCTTATTTGTGAATTGTTATCCTCCTTGATTGAAGTATATAGGCTGTTTTTTTTCAGCCTGAGTACAATTGGGTTGATAGACCCTATACACCAAGAATACAAGAAGGCCTTCATCACAATGCCCTCT
>JALLOT010002667.1:0-12407 GCA_036939595.1 Thalassiosira livingstoniorum | reverse complement strand
CTGTGAACTGGTACATTTTTTATAAACAAACATTTTATACAAATATAATTTGATTCACTTCCACAGTCCCAGATAATTGTCATCTTTGGTAATGAAAACAAAAATAATTTTTTTAAAACACAATAATTATAATAAATAGAATAAGAGTTGAATTTGAGAAAATTGGGATATTTAGCAGTCTAGTAAACAAACAATTTTAACTGTTTTCTAGTTATGAAAAATGATATGCCTAGATGATGCTATTCTATTAAACCCAAAGAACAATTTTAATGAAACAGAAGAAGCATGGAAAGATTAGAACTGAGACAGAATGCAACATGTAACCATTTGGGGTGTAGGTCATAGCTGACACTTTTGAATTAGTGCTATGCTGAATAATTAAAGAATGGCTTTATGCTAATGAAATGAAATGACAACTTATATTTTAGATAGAATATTATCTAGTGGGGGGGCTTCTAAAAGTTTGAGTTCATGTAATAATAATCTACCAAATTTTGGGAAGGAACATGTTATCACTATTTAATAATTTTGAGTTTTTTATGATTATTCAGTGCTGAATGGCTCTCTATGAAAAATTTGTGAGTACATACAATAATACTATTTATCTTGAGAGGGATTTTGATACAATAACATTCAGCTGGAAGACTTTTTGAAGAAAATTCTGCATGTGAGGGATTTTTAGACGAAATAATAATTTCTGATTTTTTCGGGATCATTCAGAGTGGGAGGGATTTCAAGAAAACAAATAATTTGTGATATTTCATGCAATAATACTTTTCATTTTGGGAGGGAATGTAATACAATAATATTCAATCTGTATAACTGTTGGAGATTATTCTGTGTGGGAGGACATTTTAGACAGAATAATAATTATTGTGTGGTCATGCAATGGTACTTTTTTGATTTTGGGAGGGATCTTGATACAAGAAAGTTTTATTTAAAAGGATTTTTGAGTCTTATTCAGTGTGTGGGGGGGATTCTACAGAAACAAATGGGTATTATGTAGTATTTTTGAACATATTGAATTTGGGTTTAAAAAAGATTCTGGACACATAGAAATAATTTTAGTCCAAAAAAATGACAGACCAACCTTTGGACCCATTTTTGAAGGTGATTTCAGACTTATAAAAAAGGTTCTGAGACTTATGGCTTAAGGGTCCCAAAAAAGAAACTCCCCAATTATTACTCTTTTTTTAGATTTGGGCACATCTGACCAATGAGGTGACTGACTTATCTTTTGATACAGTTTTTCTTTGTTTTATCTTTGATTCTTTGGATCAGGTATGCTATTACTATAACTGGCCCATTCTTTGAATTGAAAAGCTTGTAAAGTTCAAAATAGGATTATATTGATGGGAGTTTTTGTCTTGTCTATGCTTTAGATGTCTCATTTTAAAAATGACATGTTTTTGAATTCACTGCTTATAATTTTTTATTGAAAAATCATATTTTTAGCAAATGTCAAAAATCATAGATTTAGAAGTCTTTGAGGTAGAAATTGGTAAAAATAATATCAATATCCATTGTGAAGTTTGGAAGTTTTTGCTTGATGTATGAGTCTGATTTGTCAAAAGTACCAATCATATTCCTTATTTGAAGCTGGAAAAACAAGCTAAAGACAAAAATCATTTTTTGGTATGCAAAATTTAGTGTGAGATGTTACCTTTTATCAATTATTGTGTAACAGTTCCATTTAAAATGGCACATTTTAATGCAATGGATAAGAAGCTGTATGAAATGAGCAAAATTTGGATGAATATTATGAAGTATATACAACTCTTTGAGGAGAGGGTACAGTATTCGCATCAATTTTTTCACCATTCACATTCAACATTAACAAAAAGGATGGATATCCAATAAGAAACATCATAAATCTTTACATTTGATGGAATAACACAAATTTTAAGGTAATAAGATCATTAATTTATCAGCACAATCATTGAATAGAATGTGGAGCAACAGCTAAAAAAGGAATATTGACAAAATGAATCCAGAGAAAAGGGCTCAAAAATGTGTTTTGTACTTGTCATAGCATTGAATCTACTGATGAAGCACTGAACAATTTTCGATGATTGAAATTCATTGTTGTAGTTTGGCTACTGCCCCTGTAAAAAAGGGTGTAAGGTCCCAAAAAATGACATAATAAGTACTAGCAAAGCAACAAGTAGTCATTTGTTACAACCAAAAGAAAGTCTCATCAATGTTGCCAAAGTACTAGTGATCCAATGACAACTAAGTTGTTTCTACCTGTGATATTCTCTTTTTTGTTCTTGAAAAAGATTTTGGTAACAAGAAACTGAAAATCATTTCTAAAGAATCAGCTATTTAACAATGTTGATCCAATAACAAGTAATATCAGAACAGCTTATACATGAAATTCACAAATTTGGTTGCTTCAAACTAGCAACAGGCAGCAAAGAGAGAGATTTTTTTATGTCTCCAAGAATAAGCACTGGTCTGCAAAGGAAAACGTGCCTCCACATAAGCCACCAAGAAAAAAATTTTGACCTGAAGTAGTAAAAGTTCCCTTTTATGTGTATTCTTCGGTTACTATTAGGTTATTGTTGTTTATTTGGATGAAAAAATACATCCCAGTGTGGCACCATTCAGTATGCAACCTTGAAGTAATAACAATGGTTTTTGAGGACACAGGTAAATATTGCATTAAATTTTTGGCAAAAGTGGATCAAAGAGGTAATGTGAATATGAAGCAAAGATACACACATGACACACAATTCTGATTTGCTGTGACGATGAAAATTGCAAAACACACAATGTTGATATCCTAATACAAATTGATTGTCTTTAAGATTCAATTGTTTACTGTTTACTCCCAAAGTACATATTTTTCTAAAGGAATCTTTTTTGTTTTTGTTTACATACACATACAGCTAGCAGGAGTGGGCACCACCGAGAAAGCATTTTTGTTTTCCTGCCATTATTGACTCTAGCATTCAGTTGTTCACACCCAAAGTACATCTCTTTCTAAACTTATTTGTCACCTTTTTGTAGAGTCACCATTGAGAAAGCACTTTTATTTTTCTACCATTATCATCGACAAGCCATAAAAATCCATTAACTGATCAAATATTATCTATTTTCCTTTGTAGAGAAGGAGACAGCAAAAGCAGCAAAGTATGACTCTGTCATCCAACTATCAAAAGATCTTTGCAAAGTAAAAGAAATTAAGAACATTTTCTGTGTTGTTTGAAGACCCATGCTTTTTGCAATGCAAGATGATCCCAGTGAAAAGGAAAAGATTTTTTGGTAAAGATGCAGAAAGATGGCCAAATATTATGCATTCGATTCGAGCTGATTCAAACGATGGATAAGATGATTTATACTGTTCTCCATTTGCTGTTGTGTTTGCTTCAGTTCACGCACTTCCTGGGTTAACTGTTTCAACCCTTCTGTCAACAGTGGCACGAGTCGCGAATATTGGATCCCTTTGAAATCAAGCTCATCAGTTTCTACTACTTCGGGAATTACTTTTTCCACGTCTTGTGCAATGAATCCAAATTGCATCTGCTCGTTTCGGTCGTTCCTTTTATTTCTTCCCAACTGATGATTTGGCGGAATGTCAAGCACGTATGAAACGCCATTCAGTCGAAGAATTCGCTCCAGCGCATCAACACTATCGATTCTCTCGATATGCCTCTTAAAACGCTCGTCAGAAACATCAACATAAGGACCTGACCCGAGCACTGACCCACTCACTGTTAATGCACCGTCAATATATGTTTCGCCTGAAACCTGCAGTCCGGACCGTAACTCCGTTTCGCCTACCACGCTTAATTTCTCCACGCCATCTATTTTGCCTCCTGAAATACGAGCACCGCTTATCTTACCCTCTAAATTGACATCATGAGTAAAATCGATAGTTCCTCGGACCTTCATATCGCCTAAATAACCATTTTCATCGATTGATATTTCGCTAATTTTCAGCTTACCGTCTAATCCAAGTACAGCCAACCCATCGGAAACGATTGTTTTATCATCACGGATTTCTGACAGGTAGATTCCCTTTGCATCCAAAGAATCAACATTAAATATATCTTGCCCATTGGCATGAAGTGATTTCCAAAGTTCAATGTTGCTGTTTATTAGCAGGCGTCCATCTGTTCCTTTTCTGACATCCGAAGAGAGCTCCAATAAACCTCCTTTACCAACGGAAATCAATGATCCAACAATTGGAGAAGAGCGAAAACTAGTGATTGTCAACGATTCCATTGCCACAGCACCTAACGTGAGCCCCGTAGCAGTAATGTTTCTGAGGACTGTATTTTCGATGTATCCATTTTTGAACACTAATTGATTAAGGGTTGTATTTGCCTCAATGTTGACATTCTTTAATTTGTTCCCCATTAGGTCCACATCGGATCGAATTTCCAATCCCGCCTTTGAAAATGAACTCAAAGAAGGAACTTTCAACTCTTTCGCTGATTCATCCCATCTCATATGCCGTGTCGTCGACAGCGCGCCTTTGCTGTCAGTGGTTGCAATCCCGAAACCACTTTTTCCAGGTGAAGATAGAGAACGAAGAGCAATGCTATCCACTGTCACATGGTCTAGACCTTCCAAAGACGGATTGATGAGAGCTGCGTTTCTAATTTCGCGCCCTCGGAAGTTGATGGAGTCGCCCCAGAACGAGTCTGCAGCAAATCGCTCCATCTTGACAGTGTTGTCAGCCTCGTTGAAGGAAAGAGACGGGTGAGTTTCCAATGTGCCAGACCGAGAAACAAAAACCAGTTTCTCGTACTGATTCGGATTCCACTTGGGCATAGCCTGTTCTTGCTCATCGCTAGTCATACTCGCCCATGCTTTAACGTTCGGCACCACGAACGAAGACGTGAGAAGGAATGGGTAGATTGGGGACATCAACATCTTATTTGCTCAAGATCTGGTTTTGAAGACTTGGTCTATTTTTGTCTATTTCAGAACGAAGTTGAAGTTGAATCGATGTTTTTTGAATGAGAATGTTAATCCAGCCATGTTCAGGCTGAATCTGTTTGTTTGTGGTAACTTTAGCAGTTCAAATTTTGAAATTTCAAACCCAAATGCTGCATTAGTAGAAAACAGCCGAAATAGTTTCACCAACGCAAGGATTCTTCTATTCGTCTGTCGTGCTTCCATCTCCATCTCCATCTCCATTGTCCAATAATTAAAATTACTTATGTTGTTCTAGGATGACCTTACTCCTATTACCGGATTTCGAGTAAGCCCCATACCTATGACGGTGCCGAATTCAAGTAATGCTGTTGATAAAGGAAACGATCGGGGCCGTCTGTTTGCAACCTAACTTCAACTGCCTGAAGGTACTTCTAGTGCAAACGCGCCGTCCTTTGATGCGAATATAGTACAACCCAATAGGTTCCTGAAAGCCTGACATGCGATAATAACGCAAACAATGTCAACGAGCTCCGCCACACAGGAGAGCACAGAATGAATCAAGTGTATTGGGAAATTCATCTGAAGGAGGATTGATACCTCCAGAAAGAAATGGTGTTGTCGATATCTCTCTAGAAGGTGTTGGTCACGGAAAGCCCGAGAATCTGCATTTAGTAGATCNGTTGGTCACGGAAAGCCCGAGAATCTGCATTTAGTCGACTCAAATCTATGGGCAGAATTCGCAGCTCTCATCACTCCATTCACGAGGCAGGTCAAAAGAACAATACTTTATTTTGCTTTCGTGGCATGCGCTTACACTACCACCCTGGCGATGTTGAGTGTTTTGCCCCAAGCACATAAAAGGAACTATAGGTTCCATACATCTAGCCCAATCTTAGTGTTTGTCATGGTTGGATCTTCCTTTAGTTACAGCACATAAGTTTTTGCTTCCGCAGAAAGAGAGCTATGGATGAGAATGATCAAAAGATTTGCAGCGAGTTTAAGGACCGGTTTAGATCACAAGGTTATGAAATGACGTTCTTTCCAGCTAAGGCAGTATTCGCTTTCGTGGAGTTAAGATCTTGATGTTTGGACTTACATTGTGACTCCCCTTCCTATTGCCAATAGACTTTTTCACTGATATTCAGATAGTTGTTACTCTTGAATATGTGTAAAATGAATAACTATTTCTGTATTCAGTCTAGCCTAATTCTAGTGCCACGACGAAGGAAAACAATTTCATTTGCAAGCAATCTCACATTCTGCATTCCACTTACTAAGGTATCTAGGTCGCTCAAACTAACTTTTTCCACGGCAAGAAGATAATCTTCAAAGGCAAGTTGGTATAATTACAATTCTGTCTCCACAACTGGAATCTTTCTGATTTCCTTCTTCCCATCAACTACTTTCGGTGCACTCACGATAAGTTTTCCATCCCTAGATAACGTGGCCTCCAAATTAGATTCATCCAGACTCTGTCCAATAGAAAATTTCTTGTCAAAAGTAACGTGGGACGATGATGACTTCTTTGCCCCGTGAATGTGCAAAATCCTTCCTCCAATCAACTCAATATTTATATCATTCAAAGAAACATCGGGAATGGTAACCGAGACCTCGACGCGGTCTTGTGATTCTTTGATTTCAAAAGGGACAGTCAGAAGCGCTTGCTGTTCAAAAAAGCTGTTGTCCAAAAGTGGGCTGAAGAAGTCTTCTCCCCAGATCGACGATGGTAAAAACAAACCTCTCAAATTCTCATCCAATATTGAAATAGATTGATCTGGAGAAGAAATGAAAAAGTTTTCAGGGCCGTCCAATAAAGATTGCGAGGGCATGATGTAATCCAGGATTTGCCGGTCTCGTCCCTCTTTGTTCCTTAGATGATGGCGACTGTCGAAACTTAGTGCTGCCCTCGACAGAGATGGCTGCGTAGAGGATATGGAATTATATCCTATGCCAACAAACAAGAGAGTTGTTGCCAGCAATATGATTCCTGTGTAGAAAATGGGACTCATGGGGGATTGTTGATGTGGATGTCGGCTGGTGGTGTTGGAAGAGGTGTGCTGCGGAGTCATTGTGAATGTCAGCTTCAGTTTCAATGCCCAATCATAAAAACGAAGGTAGCAAATAATGCGGGATGCGTTGTTGTTGTGGATCAAATTTTATGGACAATTCAATTTTGGGCGATCAACCTCCAAGTACATGTTATGTGTTATGTTGTTTCCTCTTTGGTGTTCATTTCTGCACAATAGAAACTGAACGACGGCTTCCTTATTTGCTTTTTGCTGCGCATCCTTAGTATTTGTTCTCAGTATTGTATTGTACTACTACTACCTACTAGTGCATCCATTTCCGTATTCATGTCACTGATGAGAACTCCCTTCGAAGATTATTTCTTTTGTACAATAGTAGGTAAGTATGGTACAATACAATCGCTCGCGTCTCCATCGAGTTCGAGGCGGGCAGGAGAATTGCGAGATGGTGACGAGTGACGAGCGAGAAAGAAGAATAGAGCTGAAGACTGGCTGAATGAATAGTATTGTACAATAGAGATGAAGAATGAATGAAGAGGCATCATGACTCTAAGAAGTATTCGTGAAGTGCAATATAGGTGTAGTAAGTACTACCATAAGTACTTACAATAGGTAGGTACAAGACTGTACAACACTACATACATACAAAACATAAAAGCCTACTTCTACAATACTAAGTACTAAGTACATAGCATACCCCATCAGACTCCATCCTGCCTAATACTCGTAATAGTCTTGAAAGGTCTTGAATAATAATATAAGGTGTGCACATCCTCCATTACAATACACAACACCACAACTGGCTGTTCATGAGTCCAGGGTCCAGGATGGCTCGATATTCCATGGTTTCAGCCTTCGCAAAGACCATGGCTTTGGTAGCATTCCTCTCCACCACCGCCCTCTCAAGACCAACACTCCCTCTTTTTGTTTCGTCTAATTTGTGTGCACAAAAAATATCATCAAGAAGCGACAAAGCACCATTGATTAAAGTTTCCAATAACGGCATCAGATATCCATCACTATTACGCAATGATCTGCGGGATGAAATTGAAAAGTCTGCGCGACAAAAGGCTTACGAAAACAAAGCTCGAGGAGAAGGCACGGGAAGTGTTGTCGGGGGTGCAATACTAGGCGGCATTTTGGGTGGTCCATTCGGTAAGATGATTTTGAACTTTCCGCTTATTCTTTGACACTGGCAGGCAGGGTTGAACTCCAAAACTATTTTGATCGCCAAATTTGATGAATTAGGAGCATTATTTGGCGCTCAAATAGGCGCAGCTTTTGGTGACGCAAAAACAATCGACAAAGCACGAATGGAGGAAATGAAAAGAAAAGGTCTCACTCCCGAAATGTTGGAAATGGCATCAGATGTTGGCATGGCGTTGGAACAAGCGGTGGAAGGGCTTCGTGCCACACAGGAAAGTGTTAACACAAGCCAACGACTTGCCAGATCTTTAGAACAGCAATCTGACTCTTTGTACGAACGTGCAAAAGCTGCTATGGATTCTGGAAATGAGGGGAATGCTAGAACTTTTTTAATGGAACGGGAGAAGTTAAAAGAAAAACTTGTAAAAGTTCTAAAGTCAACTGCAGAGGATCGAAAACGGCTTATGGTAATGGAAGGGAATGTAAACGCGTTGGAAACACGGGCTTTAGAAATTGAGTCTTTGTTACGGCGGAGTGTGGGGGCATCGTCGTTAAAGGATTCTGCAATGTCAGAGTTATCGTTAGAACCAGAGGATCCACTGATAAAAAAATTTCGTGAACTTGGAATGTGAGTCGACAGGTTCAGGTGCCACAGGGTGGAAAAGACTTCAGTATTTATGGTGGGTATTATTGCCACGTCGTTAATAGGCTTCTGCATTCAGAGTGAAATAATGGATAAAGTAAATGAGAAATTAAGTAAATAACAAAAAGAGATGATATAGCCCATGTCTTGAACATCAATGTCAAAACTCCATGTGTAAACTTTTCAACTGAGGATCCTAACCGTTCCTTCGCTTTCTGGATTTTCCCAGTGGCCCCATTTGCCATGGTGTCGTAGAATCACCAAGTGCCATGAAATGCAAGAGATTTATCGAGCTCATATATTCACCGTCGCCCAGCATCCCATTTTCCTGCCTCCGTCGGATAAACTTCCGGTTGCATCTCCTTACACAGCTTTAAGTATTCATGCAACTGCTCTCTCTGCTCTGGCGTCAATGGTACCTCTCGACCTTTTCTGTCCTCCGCCATTTTTGCGCCAAAGTCACGTGCATTTTTTAAATTCTCAGTGGCTACCAAGTGGCGCCTATCCATGTGATCCACTAATACACCCCGAGAGAAATTAAAATATGTCACCTTTTAGGGCATCAAAATGAAGAAGATTAGGAACGACGAGAAAAAGCGCAGAATAGAATAAAAAACTATGAAACGAATGTCCTACAGAATATTCTCTCCATCTACCTTGAAGGTGATGCCTGCAACGACTACGGCGAGTCCGCCTTTCCAGGCACTCTTATTTTCGATGACAAGTTTGGCAAATCGGGACGAAAACATAGTTGTTCATTATCGCGTCCCTCTTTGCTCTTTGGTTGTTGGTTGGGCAGAACCACGGCAGAACGAAGAATGCAGAATTCATAATAATATGCAATTGTTTGTAGTACCATAAACATACGTACCTATACGTAGTACCTATCTACCTACCTATCCCGCCCGCACTTACTTATATTATATAGTAGTACTTAGTATGTACTTACTCAGCCAGGCAGGCAGAGCGAGGTGTGCGTGGTAGGGTACATACCTAGTAGTATTTTTTAGGGTACATATGTGAGATGGTTCGTTCCTACCGGCCCAAATCATACTAAATTTTATACAGGACATTTTTCAAAAATAGTTACAGTGAATGCAAAATGTTTATCATTATTTTTGTATTTTTTTATCACTGTTTTCAGAAAAATCTATCTTCCTGTCATGTGCGCACCAATCTGTGCCAACATCGTGCCAACATAATTCTTTTTTAGCTCCATGGTAGGTATGATAGTATGGTACTTACTAAGTAGTACTACTTTTCACTTTCAGTAGCTATCAAAGATAGGCAGATCTGCTAGTAAAACTCTAGCCAGTGGCTTTACGTAGAAAAAAATGCTCATGACGACCCGACGATGACATGCCACCATTTTTGTTAGAGCTGTCAACTAGCAAAACTGCTTTTGGGGCATTATAGTGATCTTGGCCTGTGGTCAATATCTCTGTGCACCATTCAAACTGCAGCTACTACACACCATTAGGGACCTGCAGTTTGAATGGTGCACAGCCAATCCATGCGCACATCTCAAACACGCGGATATCCCACATGCAATTGCCATAATTTTTAAATCACCCCACCAACAATGAGAATTGGACACCTGTCCCTTTTCATCTTGATATTAGAGTGGTTGTAACCAACTGAGGGCAATCAATATTTTCCCTGTCCCGCGATTGCCCTGCCCCATGCTCGACAGGTCAGGAAGGGTGTGACGTAAGCAGTCTCAGGGCAATCAAAAAAATGGACTGTCCTGCCCCGTCACAGGGCAAGGCAATCCATTTTTTCAACTGTCCTGCCCTAAAACCACCTACCTTTAAGGCAATCCATTATCATTTTTTCAGATAGAATGAATCTTTAACAAAAAAAATTATTTTTTCACATTAAAGGTAGCCTGACGATTGCCCTGTAGAGAAGCCCTGCCAGCTGCTTCCATCATCTTCCATCATCTTCTATCATCTTCCATAATCTTCTATCAAGCTGCGCAGTACGCGCAATTTCAGATGCAGGGCAGTGGATTATTTTGACCCTGGGTTACAACCACAAAAAAGGGTCATTTCAATTGCCCTGCCGAGTGGGAGTAGATGACACCAAATTTCTGTGACACATCACGCGGCAGGGCAATCCTAGAGCTGCCCCCGGTGGGTTACAACCACTCTATTGAGCAGCATTACCATCAATGATGGATCCCCCCACCCCCACCACCACTCCTTAACTTTGTCAAGGCGTTTACCTTAGTCATCATTGCAGCTGCTGTCACCAGCCACAGGCCCTTTTTCACCAATTTTAGAGCCAATACATGATTTATGATCCTTGGAGCTTTGGAGATGGTTGTGTTCTGTTGTTGGACCCTACCTTTGTTGGCAAGAAGTATTGTACCCACAGACAGTCAAAATCATCTAAACTTTCAACTATATGGATGGTCTTTGCCACTGATGCCTCCTTCTTATCTCAAGATTGACATCAATTTTTGGGAAAATTGAAGCTACCCTTGCTGCTGGCAGTTTGGTGCAGTGTGGTTGATACTTTGTTAAAAGACATTGTGGAATTTGATGGAGTTCCAGCATTGTCACCTCCATCATGTCATCCACACTTACTCCTTCTTTGTCAAGAGAGTCTTGGTGACGTTGTTGGTTGCCAAGAATTGAGAAAGCATGAGCATCATGACCATCACAAAGTACAGCATTGCAGAGCATTGCAAAATCACAGACCATCACAAAACGGTGTTGCCAAGCATCGCAAAAGCACAAGCATCACAAAAACACAATGTTCCAGCATTGTCAATTGTCACCCCCATTGTCTCAACCACACATACTCCTTCTTTGTCTCAAGTAATTGGTGGTGTTGTTGGTTGCAGAGGAGCAACAAATAGGAACATCTTGAAAGCACAAGCAGCAAAAAAATGATAAATCCAATTGAAAGTAGTAGAAGCTTGGTTTGTTTTGTTTCCAGAATATTAACTTAGGCACTCTGTCTGTATTATCAAATTTTAGTCCAAGGTACAAATGGTGAGTAAATCCGAGCTTCGGATCAGCCAGCAAGAGTTCTTTAAAAAGAAGTGATGCTGATGCGAAGCAGAATTGTGTACAGGATTCAAAACCAATGTCTGTTATTCTGTCACAAAAATTATGTCAAAAAAATTATGTCACAAAAAATGAACAAAAATGAAAACCCAGTCCCATTGATATGTTTTCAAAGTTTTGATTCCCACAAAAAAATAGAAAACTTTTCAAAACCTTTCTAAAAACCTTTTTAAAAACCTTTCTAGAAACCTTTTTTAAAAAACTTTTTGAAAAACTTTGTGATGCATTTTTTGAAAACCTTTTTGAAAACTTTATTGAAAACCTTTTTGAAAACTTTATTGAAAACCTTTTTGAAAAATTTATTGAAAACCTTTTTGAAAAACTTTTTGAAAACCTTTTTGAAAACCTTTTTTATAACCTTTTTGAAATCCTTTTTGAAAACCTTTTTGAAAACCCTTTCAAAAATTTTGAAATCCTTTTTGAAAACCTTTTTACAAACCTTTTTCAAAACCTTTTTGAAACATGTTTCGAAAACCTCTTTGAAAACCTCTTTGAAAACCTTTTTTGAAAATCTGTCTGAAAACTTTTTTGAAACCTTTTCAAAACTTTTTTAAACCTTTTAAAAAATATGAAAACCTTTTTGAAAACCTTTTTGAAAACCTTTTTGAAAACTTTTTTGAAAAC
>JALLOT010002666.1:0-12387 GCA_036939595.1 Thalassiosira livingstoniorum | reverse complement strand
ATACTGTACCATATTTCCTAGGGATGAGACAGGCTCTCATTCCCGGGAGTGCAATTTAACCTTTTGCCGTTGTAGGCTCAGTTAAATGTACTTAAAAATTTTAATTACCTCCTAAGCAGCAAGAAAATTTAAAGCAAAGTCTGAGTGCAAAACAAAAGAATAAGCTTGCAAAAGCAAAAGCCAATGCAGACGCTCAACGTGACCTAGACGAGGACAAACATATGGAAGATACTATCAATCAAGCAACCCAGGAGCAAGAGCAACTGCAGAATCTAGCAGGAGATCTCACCAACAACTCCATCACCATCAACACCAACTCAAGTCCAAAGAGCAAGGACACAACAGCATCAAACAAATCCAACTCTAGTAATCTCACCTACATCCTTCAAAATGCCACTGAAGATGAAGTAGGAATGGCTACTTACCAGATCCAACTACCCCCAACATTCCATCAACCTGACCGAGAATCAATAATTGAAGAGCTAGCACGCAAAGTTAAAGAAATGGGGAAAGGAGTGCATGAGTTCAATCCAGAGGTGCAATCAATCAAGCAAGCCATCAAGATGGTACAGCAAGATCAAGAGCAGCTTCACACTAACCTCACGTACAAAATCAATCAAGTCAAAGCAAGGGCAGATGGAATGATCAAAACGCAATGTGATAACTGGAACAGCATTCAAGTCTTACACACAGACATAAATGATGAAGGAAGGAAAAACACTATCATTAAGGACAAAGTTCCTGAGATAGAAGCCAATACAAATTTGTTTCAGAAATTTGCAGACTGCAAGATCACCAAATTCAACAAGAGAATCAAAAAGCTAGAGCAAGGCAAGCAATGCAATGGGCAGGAAGATCAATGGTCAACCTCCAACCTCCACAAACTAGCAGCAAAGCACCAAGGATTAGTTCAAGCAAATAATGCAATTGTTGAAATCATCAACTCCCAGTCTGAAACAATAACCAAGCATGATGAGCAAATCAAATTGTATGCAAGCCTCATCAAACATCATGCAAAAGAAAATGACAAAGCAAATGCTGCAACAGCAGCAACCATATCACAGCAACTACATGAAATAAAGTCCCAGTTCCATGAAAATGAAAAGATATATCAACGGGCGATCAAGCTGCACGATGAACAAGTCGATATTCTAACAACAGAAATTGATAAGCTCAAGCACAGCATGACCAACATCTCACCTTCCTCCAAAGAGGTTAATTGTTGTATTAATAAGTCCCCACTCTCAAGCATCAATGAGGAATCAAGCAATCAAATGCATCAGCCATTGCAGCAATCTCCAACCAACAACCCCTTTGGACCCAAGCAATTTCTGTGTTGCCACTCATTCAATAAAAATAAAATTGTGTATCAAACTGCAATAGAACCTTACCAGCTTGGCCAATGAGTCTATTACAACCCAGATGGCAAGACAATTATCCCAGTGCAAGTCCTACAGCCACCAACCATTACCCAATTGAGGTACGCAGTTGCAGAGTCTGATTTCAAAACCAAGGACAAAGCATTCCAAGTTGATCACTACAGCCTGTACACAATAACAAGTGAGGGATCAACAGATGCAAGTGAGAGTAAGGAGGATCAGGATGAATTAGTAAATCCAATCTCAGCAACGGATAGAGTAGCAGCAGCGGCAGCAGCAGCAGAGAACTCACCTTTCAAGCCACAGTGGAAGAAGATTGACAATGACAACTTTCAGATGCACAACTTCCTCAAGCTAGCAACGACAATTGAATTAGAGTCAGATGACCCAGTTCATGTGCATACATTCTATGAGCAAATTAGAGGAACACTCAAGGCATGCGACAAAAAGAATGTAATGATACTGCCAACAATCAAGCAAATTTTGCCAGGACAAACAATTTGCTCCACAGTATCTCCACCAGCTAACAGCAGGTACTACCTAGAAGTCACAAATTACCTTGACTCCATTGACCAAGCTCTGCCAATGAAGCTCACAGGCAACAAGAGGATTAAGAAAGATAAGGCTCCAATGACATCCTTGGTAGATGCTACAGCATCCCATGAAAATGGATTTGCAATCCTCAATCAAATTCTACAATGAACAACCCTGGCACTAGGCAAAAGTGACATTGACATCAATGAAATGATAGTCAACCCCAACATTGAACAAGGGGAAACAGTCTACTCATTCTTTCAAAAGCTATTAACATCCAACAACTAGCAGCACATTACTCCCAGGAGCATCTGCTCCTCCAAACACTAATGACAACAAAACATTCAAAGTGGCAGTCACAACCAGAAATGGCCTCGACTAAGTAAAAATCAAAGTACATCACTTCAATTCACCCTTTAGAGCAAACAGCAAACAACATCCACAACTCAAAGTCCACAACAAAGCGCAACTCAATAAAATCAATAGCAACAGCATAGAACAATCAATGTGCCTTCATATAAAATATGGCCACACAAACATCAATTACATGAGCAAAATGATCAAGGATTCATCAAAGGCATTACCAAGAAGATTGACCAACTAAAATACAAATGCCCATTGTGCACCATTGCTTCCACCACTAAACTCCCAAGAGGACCAACATTAGAGCTAAGAGTTGTTTCCAAAGGTGTCAGATTTCACATTGACTGGATGATAATAAGCACAGAGTCATGCAGGGGATTTAATACAGGCTTATCAATTGTTGAATCAACTACAAGAATGCCATGGGGCTTACCTAGCCATTCACGGCATTGTCCAATCAAAATCATCAGAGCCTTTGTCCTCCACATGCATCTACAGGGTTACAAGATAGCAGAATTTAGTATAGATGAGGACAGAAGTTTAGCAAGATGCTCAGAGTTTATAGACTTATGTCAAAATGATGTCAACATCATCGTGCAAACAACAGGAGGTCATAATTCACCAACCAATAGCATTGTTGAATCTCCAATCAAGGCCACTAAGCATACGATCAGGTTGCATCTAATTGGCACTGGCCTTCCCGACCATCTCTGGTGCCACTCATATCAATACTCCATCATCATCCTTAGATTGTGCTATAACAGAACAATTGACACATGTCCTTTACTTCTCTGGGATGAACATACGAAATTTATTGGCCTATCAAGAATGCACATATTTGGATCCAAAGTTTATATTGTGAATGAGCCGACCATTAAAAAGCAACTAGCACCTCAAACAATTAAAGACTCACAAGACTACATAGGTCAAATAGTCTTACCTTTGGCTCTACCTCAAAACTTTTGATGTCTACTTTGTTGGATATAGCAACCATGATGGTGTAATTCTCATCTGGGACCCAGAGAAGCTTCAAGAAAAACAAGCACATCATGCATACATTGATGAATACAACCTAAAAACAAATGAGAACAAACCACTTACTTTGAACACAGTCCTCCTATGTGAATTCCCCACTGATGTTATAGATGACAACCACCAATTAAATCCAAGAAGAGTTAAGATCATGACAAGCAACTTGGACATTGTCGAATCTACATTCTCACCTTCACAGCTTGCCACAATCACCACTCAACTCCCAGCTGGTAAAAAGCCACTTGGTCTCAAGTCTTCCACCAACTGGTACACCCATCTGCCCCTACTAGAAGAAGTTCATCCAGCATCTCCCATTTGCAACCAAATCCTAGCCAACCTTCACCATAACTGTTGGCTCATTTGCATCAAATCAAATAACTTTGACATGAGGGACCTAAGCACAGCAGCATATGCATCACAATCGTTAACTGAGAGTCAACACAAAACAAAAAAGCAGAAGGTGCAACTTACATTTTGCAGAGTTGAATGGCCAATAACCAAGCCAATTCAAGACATTCAAGCAAGTATGGATGCTATACCTTCCACTCCATTGGTCAACTTCCTAGTTAGCACTCCCTACCAGCCACCAGAACCAGTATCCATTGGTGCAGCCCTCAAAGGTCCAATGAGTCACTTCTGGGTCAATGCATACAAGCACCAATATACCAAGAATGCTGACCAATTGTGCTTATCTCAACCAATCCCCTGCTCGGATATTCCCACTCAATGTAAAATGTATCAATCAATCATTGCAACAAGAGTAAAACAAAAAGGAGATGCACTATGGAAGTTAGAGACAAGGCATTGCATACACGGTGCAAAAATGCAGAAAGGCAAAGACTTTGACTTCTCATTCTCACCCACGGTTAGCACCACTGGAATCAGATTTTCCCTAGCCATTGCCGCTTACCAACGCTTTCAATTCTTTGTACTCAACGCCACCAATTGCTTCCAAAATACAATGATTTTGTATGAAAAACAAATTTTCATCACCCTCCCACCATTCTATCTGCAATGGTTTTGAGAAATGTTCCCTGAGGTCAAGTTAGATCAAAGTGATTCAAATGTCTTGCAAACATTTAATGGCATTCAAGGACAAAAAGACATTGGATGATCATTGTATCTCTTACTCAAGGAAATCCTACAGGATTTTGGATTTAAAGTCTGCCCTGTGGAACCAACACTATTCATTTGTCACAAAGACAGCATGATAATGATCATCTGCACAACCCCTAATGATTTTCCCCGTGTCGTTTCCCACCAAGAAATTTTCCACTAGTTCAAGCATGCCCTTGGGTGAAATCAGGCTCTAGGCTGCTAGTTACTACGATTTAAGTTGTTACCGCCATCGACGACGACCAATCACTAGCACCGTGACACCAACAGTCAGAGCATATACTACGTCCTTATTCCAACGGAATTGGTCGACTACTGCCGACGAAATCGCCATTTCCGCCATTTTTCAACGCTTCGTCATTGTTGGTACCCAATGCCTACAGGGTACCGAGTCCCAGTAGGGGCCCACACGCAGGAATCAGTATCAGCGCCAGCTGAAAAAAATTCCTCGGGTGGCAATGTTCAACCCCTGACGCCACGAAAACCAGGGGGGCGTCTCAAGCGTTCCAGAGAAAACCAAGGTGATATAACAACATCACAGCTCACTCTCTACAGTTCACGCTCCAAGCAGGCCAGAACTAAGTCGTGCTGCAACTGCTCGCGCGCTGGTACCTGCAGGACCGATGCATGTGAGTGTCGCCAGGCTGGGCGAAACTGCACATGCTGTGACCCAGGAATTGAGGGCCAATGTTCCAATCGCCATGGCAAATGCCCTGCCGAACGCAAACACCGACCGCGAGGCATTAAGCGCCTCTTCGACCGCATTAGGGAATCCCAGGCGAAACGCACGCCACCTGCAACTGAGAACGCCAACACTCAATTTGCAGAGGATAGTGCCATCCCTGCCACACCCCAATGTGCAAACCCATCCGCAACCCAGGAGGATGGTACATCTCATGCAGCACCATCAGAACCTGCAGAGGTGGTGGAGGAATCAAAAAATGAGGAAGAAAATGAAAATAGTGACGATAGAGGAGATGATAATGAGAAGGTTGATGAAGAGAAGAACGAAGGAGAAGATGCGGATAAGAATGATGATGAGAATAAGGAAGACGGAGGAGATGCGACGGAAGGAGTAAGTGGAGATGATGTAAACAAAGGGGAGGAAGGTGCTCAGTCTGGCTCTTCGGAGGGGGCGGAAGCAACGGGTGAACCGGCTGGGAATTCCTTGAGAGCCCAGCCAGGTGATGCCAATGCTGAAGCTTCGGACTCACAGCAACCAACCGAACCAGTGTTTTACGGACTCGGGGTTGAGGAATTGGAGGATGATGAATTGCTGCAAGAATTGAGTGAACCTGACAAAATGCTCATCCGTGTCTATGGAGACACAGTCCATCAGAAACGATGGAACTCATTTGTCAGGGGGGATAGATGATGACAAGCTCTGGCAGCAACGCTGGCGTAGGGTGGTTTCTACAAACCTTCCCCTGTATGATCTACCTGATCATGGCCGCGTTGCTGCAACCTTTCTCTACATGCTCGCCGCAAAATTTGCGGGAGTGCGTGAGCGCAGATGGAATGCAGAGAGACCCATGGTCTTTTCTGCTGTCATTCTGCGAAGAGTGCCAGGTGTTGTAAAAACACAAGACATTCGAAGGAGAATTGAGCAGAGGCTTGACTTGTGGAGAGATGGGAAATATGCGGCTTTAGTGAATGACACGGTGGAGGCAGCGCTCGTGGGTGATGGATCTCGTGGGATTGCACCCTCAGAACAGGCGAAGGCAAAAAAATACAACAAATTGGTCTTAGATGGGAAACTGCGTGCTGCAGTTCGAATGGTGACTCAACGCGAGGGAGGGGGGCTCTTCTACCCCAGTGACATTTGTTCTAAAGAGAACAAACCGGTCATTGAGGTGCTAAAAGATAAGCACCCTGATCTCCGAATCCCTGACATCGAAGATCCAAATGCATTGTGTTTTCGGGACAAAGGAGACGTCCCTGCCATTGTCCCAGTGGTTCTTGGCGAGCAGGAAGCCAGCATGGTTTCTAAGAAGCTGCGTGGTGGAGCAGGTCCAGGAGGAGTCGATGCACGACACCTCAAAGACTGGCTCTTGCGTCATGAGAGTGCCTCAGACGCCTTGAGGAAAGAGATGCTTGCTTGGGCCGATTGGCTAGCAAATGACTCTCCACCTTGGGCGGCGATAAGAGCAGCTATGGCGAGCCGTGTCCTTGCTGGCGATAAAAAGCCAGGGGTAAGACCACTCGGTTGTGGAGAGATCTGGAGGCGATATTGGGCCAAACTCGTAATTGATTCAGCGGGGCTGGGAGCTAAAACTGCATGTGGAGGGAAGCAGCTAAGCGCCGGGCTTGAAGCTGGACTTGAGGGTGCGGTTCATGCAATCAGAGGCTTTCTGCCAAAGGAGGAGTGGGAAGAGCTGCGAGAAGATGTCCTCGGTCCGCGTGGAACGGACGAGGCAGTCCCACCCGATGCAACAACCCCATCTGCTGCGAAGGACGATGATGAAGGCTCGGAGGCCTCGGCAATGGGTGAAGCTTCGACCTCAGAAGATGAGGAAGGAGAATTCACCCCTGATTATGAGGAAGAAGAGCTGCCGCCTGAAACAGTGGAGGAAGAGGAGGAGGAACTGAATGAGTTCCCCACCCAAAGGATGTTGCACGAGGTAGAGGGGCATGGAGAACCAGAGGAGCCGATTGGAGCACTCTTGGTGGACGCCGAGAATGGTTTTCAAAACCTAGGCCGCCTCTCCATGCTCTGGGAGGTCCGACACCGATGGAGCAAGGGGAGTCGATTCGCATTTAATTGCTATCGACATTACTCCCTACTTGTAGTGAGGAATGAGCCGGGGAAACCAGCTACTTTCCTCCACAGCAAGGAAGGAGTGACGCAGGGCTGCCCCATGGGCATGCTCTGCTATGCCATTGGAGTCATGCCCTTGGTAGAGGAGGTGGAAAAAGAGGATATGGACGCACTATCGCCCTGGTTCGCGGATGACGAAGCCATCTGCCAAACACCACCGCGCTGTGCACACCTCATGTCCATCCTTCAGGACAAAGGGCCAAGTCTGGGTTACTTTCCCAACCCAGCAAAATCATGGTACGTGTGCCGAGAGAAAGATGAGCCATCGGCACGCTCATCATTCGAAGCAAAAGGCTTCCACCGAATGAACTACGCCCGAGGTAAACGCTACCTTGGCGGGTTCATTGGAAGCACCAAGTCCTTTGAAGATTGGGTAGTGCCAAAAGTGGAGGAATGGGCGGACGCCGTTAGGACCCTAGCTCGGATAGCTAAGTCCTATCCACAAACTGCCTACACTGGCCTCACAGTGAGCTTACAGGCAGAGTGGCAGCACGTCATGAGGGTCACACCAGGCGTAGGCAAATATATGCAACCAGTGGAAGATGCCATCCGTAATGCATTTCTGCCTGCCTTGTTGTGTGTGGAGCTTGATGATGACTTCAGAAGGCTCCTTGGTCAGCGTGTGAAAAATGCAGGCCTGGGCATTCGAAATCCAGTCGAATGCGCAGACTCCTGCTTCGAGGCGTCGTTCAAAGGCACGATGGTCCTCACCTGTGCCATCGAGAGACATTGGCCGCTGGATTTGGTGGCCCATGCCTCAGCGATGAGTGAGGCGAGAAAACAGGCAAAGGACGATCGAGATGAGGTGGAGAAGGAGGAGCTCAAACGAAGGGCGAATGTGATAGGCAAAGTGGAGGAATACCGAAGTGAGAGACTGGGAAAAGCGGGTCGTTGGCTAACCGCCTACCCCAGTCGCCTCAATGGAACTGAGTTCACTGCAGAACAGTTCCAGGACAACCTGAGGTTACGCTATGGTTTTTCTCCACTGAACCTTCGCAGTTCCTGTGATGGGTGCGGCGCCACCTTCACAGTGGAGCACGGACTCTCCTGCAAATGTGGAGGTCTGGTGCACCTTCGCCATAATGTTGTGGCAAATACGTTTGGCTATCTTTGTGGGCTTGCCCTGCAACCTTCGGCAGTTGATCACGAGCCGTACATTTTTAGTGATCAGGTGCGCAAGGAAGCAGATGAGGCACTGCAACAGGCAGACGGACGAGCAGCAGCAACGGTTGAGCAACTGCGGGCAGCAGCAGATCGTGCGGAGATTAGAGGTGATAAAGGAGTGATGGGCTTCTGGAAGGTTGACAAGTATTGTGTTTTTGATGTCCGCATCTCAGACACTACTTGCAGGTCCAACCGACAGAGGGACCCAGTGAAGGTGTTGAAGGCAGGCGAAAAAGAGAAAAAAGATAAGTATCTCGAACCCTGTCTGGAGAGGAGAAGGGGCTTCACACCCCTCGTCTACTCAGTGGATGGGATGGCGGGGCGTGAAGCCAAGGCAGCAGAGGCTCGCCTTGGCGAACTCCTAGCTCGAAAGTGGCATCGAGAAAGGAGCGAGATGGTGGCTTTTGTCAGGGCACAAATGGCTTGTGCCATTGTCAAAATGAACACCTATCTCCTGCGCAACAGCCGCGAGAAACGCAGCTTGCGCAGACCCCAGATCCTCGATGGAGCTGCCATGGATGCATGGCAGTCCTGGCACTCCTCATAATCATGAGGAGCTCCTGAATTGCACACTGCACAAATTCAACACGGCTTGGGTGATAGGGTCTACTCATCACCAACAACATTGATCTATTTCCTGCAAAGTGCAGTTCACAATATTGCAAATTGCCTCTTGCCTCTTGAATCATTACTCATTATGTCACATTACTTATTTGATACTGAACCACACTAGTATTTGTGACTCAACACCTAGTGGATACATATAAACTAAACTATCTGTTATTATATTAAAAAAAAATTATTAGCATAATGTACTATTCAGTTTTTATTTAAGAATTTATTACTTTCTTTTGAATATTCCTAAATAAAAAAGATATACATATATGATTAAATTCTACATTTACTTTCAACAATAGTTTTGCATTGTGTAACATATTTTTTATGTAAAAAATCCTGTTCACGCAAAAATCTTTAGTATTTGCCATCCCATGATTTACCACTATTTTTCAATTTTGGTTAAATGCTTAGATGATGGAAATAAGAAATATTATTGAAGCTGTTTCTGACTCATTATTTAATTTAAAACAGCATCCAGAGGACATGGTTGTTTTTTAGTTTTTATCTATGTGGGAATGAAAGAATTTGGGAGTGCACTGAAAGACCATTTGCTTGTGTCAGACTAACAGAACAAAAGACAAATACAACAAACTAACAACATAGTGATTTTTCCTTATTTTGGTTTATTCTATGACAAGAGTTGCACCTCAATGTCTTGTTCCATCAAATTTGGTAATTATCTTGGCACTTCATCATCAACAGAACACCCCCATCAAATATTTTACAATCATATTTGACCTAGAGATTATAATAACATCACACTATACACAACTTTTGTTGCATAAAAAAAGGCAATTACAGTTGTTGGTTGCTTTGCAGGATATTTTGACAGGTAAACCCAATATCTAGTTATTTTTCTATGAAGTATTATTTAACAAATTGTACAGTATTTTCTTTCTTGTTCAAACTAATCAGCAGATTATTAATTTTCTAATTTGTTAGGTATGCCATCATAAATAGAGTGAATACCTTGATGAAAGGATGAAATATAGCTTTTTCATCAAAATATGATGTCTGTTACCCCCCAAATTATTTAGAATGTCTAACTACTAATCAATTGTGTTTTTGTTGGCAGTGATTAATCACAGCATGATCTGAATGATGATTTTTGCTATTTTGTGGAGTGAAGTGGTCATCATTCATACTTGGTTGATTATTTTCAATATTTTTTATTTTTGTCATAGTGATCATGGTATCTGACAGATTGTACCCACTTTTCAGCACTTTGACAAAAAGGATTCACTTCAACAAATTGAAATGACTTTAAACTTATATTTCTTCATATATAAAGGATTAGGAAGGTATAATTAATTACAAGAAATTGCTCAAGATAATAATCCTAATCCTAAATTACCATTACTTCCTTATTGCAAACTCCAATGAGATAAGGCTCCCCCTTTTTGGAACTTCATATCATGCAACCTTGCCAAAGTACAATATTGTACAATGCTTGTAGTAGAATATCCAAAACAGGAGAACAATGACACAAATATTTCGATTTTTTGGGCCTGAATGATATCTTGGAGACAGCTAACTATATTAATTTGTTAAAATCAATGCAGAAAACCTAAACATATCTTTTCCATTTGACTCATCATGTGGAAGTTTTGGGTCTCACTAAATTTTTGGTTGTATCATTACCCTAGGGCCTGCTCAAAATCTGCTGGTGCATGTAGCGGATTAATTTTTCACATGCTTGACTTGTGAGAAAAATGGTACCTTCACTACCCAACTAAATCTATTACAATGACTTTCAACAAGTGCTTCCAGTGTCTTGTGACATCAAAAGACAATAGGAAGGGTCATTTGAGATTTTTGAAGTAACTTTTGGAGTAACAAGTGGTGCTGGTAGATTTTGAAACAAACTTATTGGCATACTTGCCAAGTGAAAAATGCTTTGTTTTAGCATCTAAAGTTTCATTCAATTAGGTACCATGTTATGTCCACCCAAATATTGGTAGGTAATGATATAACACAGTTTATCTACTTTTCCACAAAAAAGGAACAGCACATTCAAAACGAATACCAAACAAGTAAACCATGGTTTCTTGCACATAATACGATTAGATTTGAATCAAAATTGAGACTAATTAAGCTCTGACAGAACAAATGATTCACAAAAGCAATTTGCTAATTGATCCATGTCATAAATATATCTTATTCCATGATCACCACATCAAAAAAAAGAACAAAAACAATTAAAGCAAAAACAATATTGAGTGTGTAGAATAACAAATAATGAACTGAGTCAATATACCTTTTAGCTGATTCCTCCTCATGTTTTCAAGCTCAAATACTCAAACATTCTTGTTCATACAGAACAGCAAAATAATAAGTAGTTTTTGTATTTTGTTTCATGCAAGACTTAGATGTCAAGAATCCAAAAGAAAAATATCTTTCATAATTCTTTGCTGATATGCAACTATTTTACAAAGAAAAAAATATTGTTGAAAAGAATGATTTGTCCATTTTGAGCTGAAAACAATCACAGGATATAAAATTAGCAAATTAAAAAGTATGTTGAAAAGAAGTTAGAAAATCCATTCTTATATGCAAAGGTTTTCCTTAGATGATTACTTTTCAATTCTAAAGGTTTCTTATTTATCATATCATATTACCATATCCTTTCAAACAAGGCCAAATAAAGAAAATACATTTATTTATTTTAAATAACATATCAGCAACCAGATAGAAGATTTTAATCCATTGGTTTTTAGTCAGGGGTTTGATGATATTCCATCATTACAAAAGTGCAGGTTTATTCAATTGTAGGTAAAGTAATAAACTATCACACATTTAGCTTTGGCTTCAAACAGTATTCCAAAATTATTTCAATAACACAAATTGGCTTTTTACTTATTACCATTGTTATTCATAAAAGTTTTGATATTGAAGGAAACAACAAAATGCATATAAATTACTAAGTATGAAATTTTTGAATAAAAGAAAAGTTCTTGTGAGCTGATAATGAATGCTTTTTACTATAATAGCTTGTATCTAAGAGAAAACTTATGATATCCCCTTCATTTTTTTAATCTAATAGATGATATTTTCAGATAGTGAAATCAATAATCAATAAACAACATTGCACCCATCAGTCTACATAATATATGAATTTTCAGCAAGAATTGGAAAGCATTTCAAGCTTATCAATCACCATCTGAGAAACATATTCTATGATTCATTATTAAGATAGCCTAATAAAATTATCTGATTAAGCAGATGTATGTCTACATATTGCAATGGTAATTTGAAGCCATGTTTTAAATGACCCCAATGTTTGTCGTAGGCCATGATATTTTCTGTGCAAAATATGGTGCTGAATGATATCATTTTTATTAATAAGTTTTCATAAATATGTAG
>JALLOT010002665.1:0-23194 GCA_036939595.1 Thalassiosira livingstoniorum | reverse complement strand
TTTTTTGTGCGCCAGTTTAAGCCCAAAAACGCCAAGTAGAAGAAAAGGGTTAAGAAAATCCACCATAAGCCAGCATACTTATGTCAGTTTACACTGGTCTGTGCTGGTCTGTGCATGCTGGTCTGTGCATGCTGGTCTGTGCATACAGGTCTGTGCTGGTCTATGCTGGTCTATGCTGGTTTAAAAAAAAACTCTGAAGAAACTCATTTTTTGCCAAAAATGTCGAATTTTTGTCATGATAGACCCAAAATCGTCAAACTAAATTCTAGTGCAACATTTTTTATTCGCTTAATATGGCTTAAATTATCGAATAAATTATTTTTCGCTAAAACTATCAAAGGACCATCTAAAAAATGGGGCTTTTCGAACTTTTAAAATGGTCATTTCAAAGCAAACTTTCATGGGGAGTACCTACTTACCTTTTAATAATTGTTGTATTGTAGTACTAGATTGTACTGTATGTACTACGAACATATTTACATTTACAGGCACGGTACGCGGCACTCATAATAAACTACTAGATAAAGTACGTAGAGGTCTGTCAGCTGCAATCAATGTGCGTGCATATCATGCGCATCTGTGACAAAGGTATCCACAAAAAAAAATACTAGTAAAAAAGCACTAGCTATTTTTAGTCTTAGCAAAATAAAAACAAGAAAATTTAACTAGTAAAAAATGCTAGATAATGTAACTAGCACATACACTAAGTACCTAGTAAAATTAGCTAGCACAATGATATTATGGTCCGATAATTTTCTAATTTAATACATTTATCGGTCCTCACTAAAAACTTACTATAGTGAGGAGGGGGGGCCCCAACCACCCTCCATGCCCCCTCCACCCAGGCCCGGAAAACAAAGCAAACAGGTTAAAAACGATCAATTTTATTTGTTCTATCCACCCTCATCATCTTCAAGATATTGTAGTTCGATTTTGAAGCCCCATAAACTCGGTAAATCCTATCAATGGCAGAATCAGACGTGTACCCCCTTGCGATCAATTCCTCAACCTTGTCCCAAAAGATCTTTCGAATGCAGTACGATGTCTTCACACTTCCTCGCTCCTTCGGCGTGAACTCCTTCGCTGGTTTCTGCCCCCCTATCCCAAACTCGTACTCCTTCCATAGTGTATGTAAATCTCTACAATTATGCAACTGAACCTTACGCTGACTGGGGATTACCTTGCTCCTCACTACCGGCTGTACTGCAATCCTCTTGATGTTTGTATTCATTGTTTGCATGTAAAGTTTATGGTGAGCAAGCAAATGAATATTTTCCTGTTTCAGATCAGAGACAGAAGACTGGAGCTGATACTGTTGAGCAAAAAGAGCCTCCATATCCTGGGACGTACCTGTAGGCCCTCCGGCCCCTGCAAGTGATGCGACAGCTTCAGCTTGCTCTCCCCCCCCATTGGCGGCAGCTTGAGGGTTCGGTCCATGGACGAGCGGGTACACAACCAGCTGATCGCCCAACCTCTGCACACCGAGAGGGATGCGCTCAACAGGATTGACGTCTGGGCGCCCGAGGGCAGCCCACTTGTCTCGAACATTTCTGCGCATATCGTTGGTCATGAGAGGAAAAGGCACGCCCCCGACCACAGTCTCGCCCTCAAACGCTGCCCAAAGGAGGGGGAGCGCCAGCACCTTTGCCACATCATCCCCAAGGAGCGAGCGGGTCTGGGGAGTGATATCCAACTGAAAGGCTTCGGGGATGGAGATGCCCTCCTTGGTGGCATACTTGCAGGGGCCTTTTGGCCCACAGAGAACAGCCGCGACACGAGCGTCAGGATACGGAACATTCGTGTCGATGTAAGTGTCTACAATTTTCTTCTGCGACCTCCATCGACCACGGATGTTGATGAAGTCCTTTGGGAGGCCGTAGCGAGCGGCGTAAGTGGCAGCCCCTTTGCGGATGCTATGGGTGCCAAGAGATCCAGGCTTCACTCTGGCGAAGCCATCACTTGAAAAGACCTTTTCAAGAACATTCGAAACAGCACGGTGCTTTCGACCGCCAAAAAGGTAAGTACTGTCAAAAAAGCCAAACTCCATGAACACAGCAAGGTTCACAAGGGGGCAAAGAACAGTCTCCACTGCCCCAAACACAATCTGGTTTGGGGCATCCCTCTCCTCCAAGATATTCTTACTCCAATTCATCCTCATGTTCAATGCAAATGGGAATTGGTGATTGAAAGTCACCGTGTTGTATGCCATGTTCATCATGTCATCAATCCGCCCAATCAGCTGCCACTGCCACGTCAAGACGGCCAACATTGAAAACATCACCCTCAAGTTGGTCGAGAACATCATACGAATCTGCGTGAGCAGTGACAGCTGCTCCTCAAACTCCACGTGACGACGGGCAAGACTGGCAACCCCCTGTCTTCTTACCTCTAATCTTTTGACCTTACTGATCACCTTGTTCACGGCAGAAGATCTGGTGGGGTTGCCAGCCTGCCTGATTCTGTCCCATGGAGTGTCGGAGTTGGGAATGAAAGAAGACACGGCCTTCTTCGCGTAGGCAAGTGTCGTTGATCGTGCACACTTTGGTTTCATATCGTCGGGTGGATCGGGTCTTCCGTACGCCATCTTGTTGAGCCAGCGCTCAACCTGGACGTCGGTGATTGCGTTGAGACGCTCCTCCGAAAAAGGAAGATCGCCAATGGTGTAATCAACACCATCGATGAATGACATGAGACGCAGCAAGTAGCTGCCATAATTGCTTTTGGAGCTCGCCATTGTATGGCGTATTGTATCGTATTTTAGGTAGGTTCTGTTTTGGGTGAGCCAAATCTTTTTTTATGAGAAGGCGACGTGTCAAAAGTGATGGCTAGGGTGAGCCAGAAAATATTTTGGCTCACCCTCTCTACCTACCAAGGTGGGGATCATACGTGTAAAAATATTGTAGTATGTACAAAAAAATATTGTAGTACTGACCTATTTTTGACGTTAGGCGGACAGACGGACCAAAAAGAACACGTGTCATCACCTAGGTTGAGACTCCACCCCCAAATTGTAAGTACCACACCCGAGTGCCTCGGTACCAATAATACTTATGTATTGTAGTAGATACTCTCGCTCGTGGTATGTAGTACATTGCGTGCAACACAAACTCAATCAACACCTGCTAGCTCCATCCTCCATCCAAGAATATTGTAGAATACCTGATTGAATCTCTTTTTGGTGTCTGTTATTATTTATGCCTATTTATGCACCGATTGCATTTGTCAAGTAACAGTAAGTACAATACTGAACAAGTTATTGCTCTCTTTGCCAGTTTTTTCATCTTTGCACATGAGATGATAGTCTTCGTTTGAAGCTAAATGTGCTCCTATAAATATGATAAAGATAAAGCAACGATTATTTCAGTTTCTTTTTATTTACAATGACCAGTTATGAACATAAAATAAATAAAGCAGTTAAACAAAAACTTCAAATATATTGGGCATCAACAACTTGCTGATCAGCATAATCATCCTTCGTACTCTTACTTGTTTCTATGTCGGTTCCATCGTCAGAATCTTTTGCTTTGTAATCTTCATCGTTATTGTGGATATCAGGCTCGTTGTGAGTTCTGCTGCTGCACGTGACACATTTCCGAAGTTTGTTGCGGAAGTCGGGCGATTTCATCAATTCTGCCAAAAATGATCCAACGTAGAAACTTGGCCACCATCGAAGAAGAACATTTGGATAGCCTGCAAAAGCCAAGAACATAGCTGGGCCTGAGCGTGTATAGAACAGAAGACAGTGTACGGTGAGACCAATAAATTGGCAGACATCAATCAAGTGCAATCGGCAAAAAACTTACCGGGACACAACCCTGCAGTTCCCCATCCGATCCCAAAAATTAGTTCCCCAAGAATGAGTTTGTAGTCTATTATTTTGTTAGTGGGAACATTGAATGTGCCGTCTTTTTGTGCCAATGGACATTCAAGAGCGTTTGAATTCTGCGAATCAAAAAAGAAGCACGAGCTTTGATGTCAGATTGGTTTTGTGATGCATGACGACAAATCGATTCAATATTTCAACGCACCTTGAAAAGATTAAACCCCTTAACCCACTGGTATGAAATAAAGCTCACAATGAAACCTCCTCCCATGACACAAAGTAGTGTCGGATCCCATGTGCCGGTCGTGAAGAGCTTAAAATTAAGAAATCCATAAATTTTGCTGTACAAAGTCATTTGCGAAACAACAAGACCAAGTGAAAAGAAAATAGCACCTGCGATGGAGGGAATAATTTTCTTTCTACTGTTCAGTCGGTTGGCTCTCTCTGCTTCAGTCACATTTCTCGACGTCTTTTGAAAAAGACCGACGAAGGCAGCACCGGCGAGGAGAGATGTTATGACTGTGCCCACAGCCATTGTCGTATTCGTAGGAACATGTTGCGATGCCTTCTCAGCGCTCTCTCGAAGACGCGGAAGACCCGGAATCGTAGGTGAGAAAAATGTTCCGGTCAAGACCCCAGTGGTCATGAATGCGCCGACTCCAGCAAACGATCTCATACTGAATCGAGCCATGCCACAGATCCCATGGCCAGTTGTGCAGCCGTTTCCAAGCCTCGTTCCGAATCCTACCAAGAACCCTCCAACCATGAATCCCAGCCTGTGTTTTTGATTGTCACCGTCAAATAGTTTAGAATTGCGCGAAAAGAAAAAAGAATCATCTCTGCTGACTGACTCGAAAGTAGTAAACTTACGGTGACACGATGGGAAGCTGGTCATCAGTGAAAATTCTCTCATCCTTCAATGCATCGGGATCGGCTAACAGATAAATTCGGGCTGTGGCGACAAAAGCAACTATAAAGAATAGTTTCCATTGTTGCGAGTGGTCCGTCAACGTCTTCACTGGTGATAGGACAAAGGACGACGCTAAACCTGAAGCACCAAGAATATCTCCGTTGAACAAAAGAAGCGTCCCTGCAGCAAGGCCTGCGATTTATCATCGAAAACAGAAAGTTTCAGCTGTCAGAACCGAACGGGAGGATTCCGTAATCAATTGAATAAACTATTTCTTACCAATGAGCGCGCCTCCAACGATACCTCGAAGCGGTGTAAAATATTCGAGTGACATTTTCAATGGTAGTATGGTAGGTGTGCCCTAATGATGCTTCTTTTGTTTCAATTTCAATCGTTGACTTCTATTTTGATTTTGACCTGTTTTGACTTTATTTTTTATGAAATGAAAAATCAGAACTGGAATCCCAGTTCGTGGCGAGTGTCTATCTAAAAGTATTATGGTGTTGTGTTAAGAAAGGTTAAAAGAAGTAGATATGTATTGTAGTAGTAGGTACTACTATCAAGTAGTAGTAGTATGTACTTACTAGGAGGTACTAGGAGTATTTATTATGGTACGATAACATCATAAGGTAAGTAAGGTACACTTACAAGAAAAGACGTAAGTAAGGCTTTTGAGTGCCTCGTCCATGCCCGCCCGGGGCGGAAGGTTCAAAGACTCGGACGTTCTATCGGACGATCGGACAAAGTGACAACAAAAGAATGTTAATGTTGCCGAGCTCCGATCTACTCCGAAGGTGCTGGAACAATGAGGATGATGCGTCCTGGCTTGTTTAAAAAGAAAGCGATAAAGCAAGTTTAGCGAAGATAGGCAAGTTCATGGGATACACTTTTTGTCATGAGGCTCTGAGGTGCCAAATCCAAAACCAAGATATTGACTTTTATGTATTTAAATCAGTAGCACTATTTTTGTTGATTTATTATAGAATTAGTTGCTCTTTGTGTTGGAAAACTCTAGTGTTCAGTCAAACACAGGTCATACAACTATGTGACCCAGAGGATCTTGCAGAGGTTGTGCAGTGACTCACGTGATTGGTCGCATTGCCTTCTTTAAGCATTTTTATATTTTATTTTTGCAAAATAAAGATAATATATGACAATTTGGCAATTTGGCAAAAATAATAGTTTACATAATTCATGTGAGTCAGTTCACAGTGATTTTCATGTGACTATGACCTGAATTCCTTCGCATTCCATCACAAGTTTGTAATTGCGACCAAACACTAGAAAACTCATAGCTCAATATGTTGTGCAAGATTCTAGATTTTATGAGTTCAGAAAAACAAAATATTTTCTTGTGGTGTTTAAGTTTTTGATGGGATGAAAAAAATCCCCCCCAAGACATATCAATACATTTCAAATGATGTTCAGTCTTTTTTTGTACCAAAATACCCATTTGATGTTTCAAAATTCACTTGAAAGAGCCACACAAATGCATTGACAAAAATTTTACAAATAAAATCATTTTCAATTACCTTGGAACCAATCATCAGTTACCACTAAAACACAAAATAGAAATGCACAAACAATAGTTTTTCAAACTTAATATTTAATAAGTCAATTTTGAAAGTTTCCATCAGTAGTGTTGGATTTGATATGTCTAGCATCATAAAAGATGCATTGTATGATGGATTAGTACAAATAGAAAGTAAACAATATTACAAATATAAAAAGAAACCATTTGTATTTTTGTATCTGAAATTATGAATGATTAAGGAAGGAGAGAGTTAGGTAAGATATATACTCTCTAAATCATCTAGGCTCATAATTTTTTACTAAGTACATGAGAAAAAGTCTCAAAAACCTCTAAAACTGAAACCATGCTATCAAAACAAAGTAAGCTGTTGTCCACAAAAAAATATTTGGAAAAACTGATAGACTGGTGGGACATGTCTCTCACTAATCTAGACATATAAAAAATGGTTAATCTTAGCAACAACTTTGGTGGTAAAAGCCTTTTAATACCACAAAATATTTCAGTCTTTTACCAAAAGCATAATTGTCAATTAGAAGAGCATTAAAAAATAAGGCTTGTTGTCTCATGAGATGAAAATCTGAAAGCTTCTATTTAGAGATTAAAAGCAAAGCTTGTTATTAATGAGCACAACAATTTAAATTCAAATAAATCTGTGCTGTGATGACATAACATCTAATTTATTAATACCAGTCTTACAGAATTGTATTATCTTAAAGCATTAAAATTAGCTCAAAATACTACTCTTTCATGTAAGTATTTCATCTTGAAAAGTTTGCCAAAGCAAAGATCATAATTTGACCTTTGAATAAATTTTGTATTGGTTAACAGTTACTAAATGTCTCAGTATGGCTCTATTTGTATTCATTTCCTAATAAAAATAATCTTCTGAGTAATGATTTAAAACCAGATGAGTTAGTTCCGTTCAAGATGTAAGTTTTAAGTCAAACAACTATGACAAGACAATTGACATGGTACCAATTATAATTTATCAAAAATTGTTTATTCTTGTTGTACACCCAGAACCCAGATGTTGAAGAAAAGAAGATTTTGTTTATTACTTCAAAAGAAGGAAAGCTGTTTGAAAAGAAAAGTTCACTATTATCAATTTTGAAATATAGATTCAAGAGAATCATATTGTTTTTTCTTGAGATCACCTCCTCAAAGTTATATCTGTTTGTTGTGACACTTTTCAAATCTCCCCATAAAATTGTCACATGTGTAGAATATCAGGTTGTTGATCATGCATACCTTTTGTGCAATTAGAAAATACATCACAGTCCTAAATACTGCATGCATGTAGTTTAAGGAAACACAAAGTCAACTTTTGACTTGGCTTGAATTTCCTCCAATAAGTACCTGATTTTTTGTAACTCCCTATACTTCCATATGAAACAAAATGAATAGTTTGTAGACTCAATGAGGAATTTAGGAAAGAAGGGTTTCCCAAATGTATTGATGAATGTTGGTTGTTACCCCAAACTGGTAACCATAGAACATTTTGATAAACCTTCATACATTTGTTCATGATTTTCTATCACATTTATGTTTAGAAGGTATTATGTTAAAATAGTACAATAAAAGTTCCTTCCACTTGTTCAAATATGGCCAGAACATATTGATTAGTCATGTGGGTATTAGAAAGCAAGCAATAAATTGTTGTTGTGCAATTCAAGTATGAATATAACAATTACCTTTATTATGAATGAATTCCCTTCTAGTGTACTTTGAAAACTACATCTATATTTATTTTTTTCTTGTCAAAGTCCATTAATCAAATTAAAAGTAATTTATGATGAAATTTTATTTCACTCTTAAAGTACCACGCCTGAATTGAGTTAAAAAAAGCTATAATCTTTTTGGTGATTTGATTTTTGATTCCCAATGTTTGTAGTACCTTGCAATGTACTTCTACAAGCAATGTTTTCTTCTTGTGATATGATTATTCAATGCCTAAATGCATCTATGTTTTTATATTTGTACCAAGAATTAGCAAACATTGATTTGAAAATACAACAAGTAAGTGCAGTGAAATTGACTATAGGGAAGACTTAAATGCTGCTATTTTTATTATGGTTATTTGTGGCATTTATTGATTATTGAAGACAATGAAACAGTAGAAAATTCTGGTGAAAAAAACTTTTTTTACTCATCTAGCAGAACCTTTTTGTTCTTTAATATGGTTCTACTTCCATTTTGAAAATTCCTTATAATGGTGAATAATTGAAAATTTTCTTAAGCATCTTTTGTTGATAATGAGAGTGATTCTTTAGTAGTACTAACAGACAATAATGCTGCTTAAAACAATAAAGGAACCATCTACCACCCAATAATTCATTAACAATCAAAACAAAATCAAGAATTGGGCTATAAAAATCCCAAAACACTTAGTGTTCTCCTCACCAATATTTATATACATTACTTTTCATGTATGCTAAAGTTAAATATAGAAATTTAAGGGGCTACTATCTCATATGATCTCTGTAAATTCATTTTTACCATTAGATACAAGAGGAATGATTGATTTTGTTCACAAGATTACTCATGGTAATAAAATATTTTATGTCAAGGGGAAGTCAATTAAAATTAACTAACCGTCAGAAAAATAAAAAAGTAAATTCAAGTTACAAACTATTATGCCAACTTTTATACTCTAACAAATGATAACTTTCAAAGAATATACTTAAATCTGAAAGGGACAACTTAAATGGGTAAATTATTTTTACAGACATATCTGGTAAAATATTTGGGTCCCTCTAGATTTTTCATTGTCAAATAAATTTATTCTATCTTAACATTTGTACATTTTTTGAACCACTGATAAAAAAGTCTTACAATTGAAGGTCCAACACATTATTATTTAATGAGCTAATATTTTATTAGATGATAATATGCTTGTGTTGAAAGAAAAATTATTTTTATTGAAGTAACACAAATCAAATTTTTTAGCTTCTGAACTGAATCCAAGATTCTTAATGTTTAATGATATTACCCAGGAGTTACTTAGATAATCATCCATCTAGACTATATTTCTCTTCTTTAAGCATCTGCATTATGGCCTTGACTTTTTTACTTGAAAACCTACCAATTGGATTGTCTCAGAAGATTAACAGGAGTATATAATAACAATCTACCTGAAATAACAATTTGAAATAGCATTAGGTATAGATTGGATGGTAATGGATAAGCTTAATTGTAGCTACACATCTACAATGCAAATATAGCACAACATCATTCACATTATGCTTATGCTCCAACAAAAATGTGATTGCATTACTATTGTGAGATCAACAATGGCAAGTGACGCAAGTTTAAGAGTTTCTTCAACTGCAATCATTTCTACAATATGTTTGTAGTTGTATTTAAAGCAGATAGTGTCATTAACTGAAGAGAGGCAAAGAATCATTGAAAATCAGAAACAAAAATTTTCAATCAATGAAATGCTACAGTGTGCTTAAACTATTGGTAATATTAGTAGCATTATATTGTTTAAACAAAAACTAAAGACTCCCCTTAACATAATTATTTATGTGTGTGATTTAAATCATATTCAATGAAAAATTTAATAGACCATTGAGTAAATTTTTGGTTAGAAGTATTTTGACAAGATTCCATGAGTATTTATTGATTTTTATTGTCACTGCCAAAAACTGCCTCAACAAAACAATAATGTCCAAGTCAGAGTACTTTTCTAACAAGTTTGCAGCTCAGACTTGAGAGTGGATATTACCTACAATTATTCCATGTCTAGAATATGGAAAACCATAGTAGTAGACATACTATGCTAAATATTTTCACATATCAATAGATGAATACCTATGTAAAAGAATATTTTAGAATAAATTTGAGGTATAAATGATTTTTTAAAAATCAAAACTTTTTATAAAAATTTTTGTGTAATTAATGCTTTTTTTGGCTCACTTCTCTGATTATATTTAGATGTTGTTTCTCTGTAGTTATGGTTTTCTTCACCTTCTAAATTGATTGCAACACTTCATTTTATCTCTAAAATGACTTTCAAAACTTGTTGAGAATTGAAAATGTACACAATAAGTAGGGTGTTATCTCCCTGTATCTCCCCTAAGTACCTGTTATTTTTCTTTTTGGGGGCATTACAGGCAATATTATTGTACCTCGCACTCGCCAAATATTGATCTTTTATTACTCCTCAATTCGCAAGCTCAAAATATTTTTTATCGTGTAAAGTAGGGTGAGTTTTATAAGTAGTATAGTATGGTACCAACAAAACAATATAGTACGAGTAATACTTACTACTACTGAACCTTGTGTTTAGAGACTCATGTGTCTCGGGGACTCAAGGACTCACCCCAGACTCACACTAATATGGTAATAATAAGCTATTTATATATGTAAAAATTTCCGGTCTTTGCAGCCTGCGATAGCTATGCACGGTACAATAGAGGTACCGGTAGGACTCTGGTTCGAATCCCGCACTTTTTTTTTGTAACTCGGGGTTCGATTCCTGCGCATGACGCTTTTTTAATGAAAGTTGATCCCTACTCACAATAATTATCTGGGTTTTGCCTGTACTAACTATCTGGAGGGCTAGACATCAACGTACCAATAGCATGTAGGGTAAGTGATGGGTTTTTCATAAAAAACAATTTAAAAAAACTTGGAGGGAGTATAAAAAACTACCGTAATCCACGGTGATTTGTTCATTACGGTTGAGTCCGGGGTGAGTCCTTGAGTCCCCGAGACACATGAGTCTATTAAAACGGCCTCTATTGTAGAGAGATACCATAATATGTACCATATCTAAAAAAATATTTTCCTATGTATATTTTCCCCACTTTTTCTATAATGTACTCGTAAGTAAGAGTAAAGTACCAGTAAAAAATAATAATACCCCATGATACTAAGAAGTATTTTTTAGTAGTATGGTACTGTAAGCTACTGTAAGTACCTTACTCTAGAGTACCTGTTTCAAATAATTAATATTATTATTAATAAATCCATTCCTAGTACATCAAACATCTCAAACCGGATAAAACCAAAAGAAATCTGATAACACAATCTTCAAATACGCCCCTTCTGCCGGGATCGAATCCCCTCTATTAGAGAGAGAACTCAAAGCCAACAACAGGCCGTTGCACGAGATGAGTATTGCAATTTGTTTTGTGGCTTGCATTCTATATTCTATTGGGTTTAAGTGTGGTATTAGCCAAGCACAAAGCTTCATCAGTCCAATCAGTCCAATCAACATTCTTTGGTGCAATTTATCTGCCATATTCTATTATTTATCAATGCAATAGTGCTATTTCCGCCCAATGCCCCTTTTTCAAGAATCCAAGCACACGGACAAGATCATTTCAATTGCAACAATCAAGTCAAATCTCATCTCTGGAAACAAAACAATTGATGAGTATCATCAATAGTTCTTCCCAGCCAATTGCTTCCCACATTTGGAAAATCGAGATCTAAAAAGTAAACTTCACACCTGACTGATAAGATGGTGGTGCTCAAGCCAGATAAAATCCAAGATGACGAAACAGCACAAACTGCTTCCCCTTCTTCTACTGGCACTGTTTCAAGTGACGGATCAGCCGCAGTCGAAACGGAGCGAAAAAGGTCAACTAAATTGATGGGAGTCACCATTACAGTTTTAAGCCTTGATGGGATCATCACAAAAGATAATGGGACCAGAGATAAAACTATGAACATTCCAAACAGCATGCTACAGAAAGCCAACATTATGAACAAGCATAAAAGTGACGAAAAACGCACTGACTCAACCGCAGCTTCCTCTGACTCGTGCGTAGGCACACATTCGGCAACCATAGTGGCTTCATTTGCTCAAAGTGTTGCTACAGGAGAAAGAAAATTTCTGACTCATGTTCCAAGTCTCCCGATGCAATTGAAGTCGTCTGTTTCGCCCGAGGAAAATGTTCAAAATGTGGTCCATTGGCCTGGTCATGCTGCAGAAGGTGGCGCAGAGGATGGAGAACGAGCATTGTCTACATTCCAATTTAAAAGGCACTTTCAACATGAAGGATCCACCAATAATGCAATTACTGCTAGCGAGGATGAATCTCTAACTAAAAATTATTCTCCGCGTAGATTTGTCCCTCAAACTTGCCCCATCAATTTATCCTTGTCTCGCAATGGCAAACTCGTTGTTTTGGGAAATGCAAACATCATTATCAATGGTGAAGAAAAAGGGGAAGCCAGCGTCACTGTTCCTATCGCGAGTGACATACGACCGATGAAATCAACCAGTCCTATCAAGAAAATTCGCAAAGGCAAAGATATGCATATCCCCATGACGAAAGTCAAAGGAGACAGATTTCAGTTCGGATTGAAAGGCGACGCTATGCTCCGTGTTCTAGTAAACGTATCCGAATATGATGGAGTGATCCAAGAGAATGACGAGGAACAAAAAGAAAACGTAGTGAAGAACTTGTTTACAGATGATTCCAAAGAAGTGGATAGTGTCAGTGAGTGCTCTTCCAACGGTAGTGAGCGAGAGCAAGAAGACTGGGAAGAGTACATTCGAATCCATAGCGAGCTCCGACAACTCCGGCAGGAGCTCGTGAAATCAGAAAATATGAACAAAGTTCTTGAATCTGAGCTATGTACTACGCGAGAGTTGGCACAACAGGCAAATGAGAAATTGTTGACGGAGCTGGAAGGGATGCAACAAAAGAGCCAAGAGGAAATGGAAAATCTTCGACAGGAGCTACGCCAGGCAAAGAGTGAAGCAGAAATGTTGCCCATTTATGAGGCTAGAATCAATGAGTTGATGGAGGAGTTAAAAAATAAGGATACTGAAGTGCAATGCCTTCGAGAGGAAATATCTGAAGTGAAACAATCATATAAGACTCAGGTTGACTCACTCCTTTGGGATAACGAAGATGAAGAAACGAAATCAAACACTAACGATGCCACAACGAAAATAGAAAAATCTGAGGTGAATGTGTCTGAATCAAAGAATCAGAATACAGGAGGAGTAGAGCGAGCAGTCCGAAATAATCCAAAACTAGCAATGTTCGCTAGAAATTTAGGGAGACTGTACATAGAAAATTGTGCGACAGCTCAGCCCAAAGCTCCTTCTTTGCCCAAGGAAGATGCTACCCATGACCCAGACCCAAGCGAAGACAGCAACGAAAATATTAGCACAGAGAGTGTTGAAGAAAAAGTGGAACCGGCTGAAGAGGAAGTAAAAGTGACTTAAAAACATATAAACAATGTGGACATTCATGTCATTGATAGAGAGGCAACAAGAGGGAGCCCAAATCATTGTAGGCATTTCTCTTTTGCTTAATTGTGCTTCCGTTGCAGTAAATTAATAGATTTTTATGTCATTTCTGAGGCTCATTGATCATTGATGCATGAATAAAGCCGGTCGAAAATTTGTTATCTTCGGCTTGAAAAAGTTTTGTGAATAGCTGTACCAAGAAAAGATTTTCCATCTCGAAATGGACTGCACTGTTAGTAAAATTACGTTTGGTAAATGTTCGAATCCACTATGCAAACAGACAGGCAAAAATAATCAACTAGGTAGCTAGAATTGTAAAAAGTAACAGGGCCCAATTAAAGCCCAGAAATAGCAGCTCAAATATTGGCCTTAGGAGACACCAATAGCTCTCACTTCTGTAAATTTAACAAAAATCAAATTGAACATCTAACTTTCAGCCTTCCATGCATGGCAATAGCCTGGGTGTGCTCTGTAATATGGGAAAGGCTTGAGCTCCAACATAAAATTACAGAAGAACACCTAACCAAGATGTATCTCCCCAAGGCAGTAGAGAGCATCACCTTCCAAGCAAGGGTTGATGCATGGTAGGCTCAGAGAGCCATCCTAGGAAGACAGAGCTATGGCAGTGGCAGGTGCAACCTTGGCAGTGCTGGGAAAAGGCAGCACCAAGGAGGCAAGTAGCACAGGAGGCTTTACATGCAGGATCCCAGAGCTAATGAAACATATCTTTGACAGCACCCACACCAAAACCAAAGAAAAGTGGACAAGCTTCTAAAGGAGAGTGCATCATAACATAACTCAGTCAAGAGGGATTTGAGGTAAAATATGCTATCAAGAAGGAAAATCCATTACCTTTTGTGGTTGCAGTGGATCTAGGACCAAATTGGACAAGAGAAGAGGTCAACACCTATGGAACCCAAGTAAAGATCTATGTGTATGGGAAAGTACAAGGAAATTATTATGAAAATTGAAAATATGGCTTCACTGTCCTTTGGCAAAAGTGCTCAGATACCATGCATCAAAAATTGAAGACCCAACACTACTGGGACAGTATACATATACACTTCCCAAAGTCAAATCCAACTGGTGAAGTATCTGAAAATGCTCTGCTACCATTACCATTACAACAAATTACAAATTACAAGGGGGGCTGACAGCCAATCATGGTATTGGTTTGTGCTAAGGCAACAACCTTTATGCCACCAGGGATCCATAGAAAATGCCAAGTTTGTGTAGAAGTTTGATTTGCTATCTGCAAAGTGGTTGAACAGCAGGGTGTATCACTCACTGAACTGCTTAGCTATATTTGTCCCAGTCATGACTGGTTAAATATCCACAACAGGGTATTTTACCCGCTTTTTTGCATGGACAGTGTCTTGTCCCACAAAGTATGGTAAAAAATTGATTATTTTTGTGTCCATGGCTGTCAAAGCCCTGAAACACAAACATGTTACACCTGTCATGTGGAACATGACAAGAATTCACATTACACAAGCTGGTAAAGCAAGTTTTCATAAGGTAAGAGGTTCCAAGTTTGGTTCCAGGGCCAGACTACTTTTAAACTGTCTCTGGTCATGTAGGAGTACAAGGCTGTATGGTACAAATTTGATCTGTTACCCTCTGAAAATAGGGCAAGTCCTGCATGTCCCTTTGTGTGGGACATGACCAATTATTTTTTTGGTGGGTCAGAAAACAGTCTGTCCTACTGATGTGAGGGACATATCCAGGACACATTTTTTACCCAATGACATGTCCTTGTATACCCACCCCTGAGGGTAAATACCCAATAGGGACAAATGAAAAATGACTAAACTGATCCTCCTATCAGATCAAAAAATTAAAGCAGTGAAGGCTGAAATAACAGGGAAGGTGAGAGCTTACATATTCATGAACAACTACAGCAGTGAGAATCACAGCAAATTAAAAAACTACTTAACCAACACATATACCAACAGCCAATGACAGTGGGAAGCACACTGTTGTAAATCAATGAACTATCCCAGTATGATATGATCATGCAGGAGGAATCATCAGAGTTTGCAACAGCAGCAGCAATCTGATGAGGGTTCTGGCATGACATTAGCCCATTAGCACAGGAGAGACAGAAAGAAAGGAGGTCAGGGCAACAAATGTTATGTGTATCTTGAGGATGATCACCTGTTTCAAGATTGTCCAGTGGTGAACAGAGCTGCTGCATAGTATGACAAAAGGTCTCTACCTTTGTTAAGGATTGGAAGAAGGCCTTGTAACTTATCAAGCAGCTTTATTGCAACCACCATGTCAATGTCACATTTCCCAAAGATTTGGAAGAATATTGATTCTTATTTCTCAAGGAAGGCTCTACCTAGGGTTATTATCATTGTGTCCTCTAAATTCTTTGTCTCGATGATTCCCAAAATGTCAGGTAGCTGGCCTGATTTGTCATAATGATAGTTATTTTTAACTGATGTTTTTGAGTGGATTTGGAGCCAATATTTGTACTTAAAAATGCTGGGACAGGCTCCTTCCATTATTTACGGTATTTTGTGATGCCTTGTAGCCTGTGTTTGTGCAATTCTCATATGGGTTTCTTTGTTGTCATTGACTGGAGGAAGTGAACTGTGAAGTATCAATGCACATTCAGGTAGGTTCTTCCTCAAATTTTGGAAGTAATCATCAATGCATTGTTGGTGGAGTCTCATTTTGAAGTTTCCCATTAGTTGGTATGGGTAGCAATAGTTCCTATCTGTGCAGTTGATTCCAATTGAGGACATTTTCATGTGTCCCATATCAAATTAATTTTTTCCTCATTTGATATTGCAATTGATGTTGGTGTGCTTGCTGATTTCCATCTTATCTTGCATACCTGTTTCCTCAATTACTATGTTTGCTCACTCCTGACTCTTGTTTCATTTATTGCAGGGAAGGCATTTCTAAGACTTGCCTGTGTGGTGCTTTGAGACACATTGAAACCCCATCTTCATTGTCCTTGTACAGTCAGTGCAGACCAGGCAGAAGAAGAAAAATGAGACAACAAAGTAGGAGTGGAATGAAGGAAGTCTGGGATAGAGAGAAGGAGGCCAAAAAGGCCAAAAGGCCAAGAAGATTTCTGAAGATTGAAGGGTCTACTTGAAGAGCAACTTGAAGGGAACCCCGAATGTGTCAGGACAAAAAAAGTGGGTGGATTGATGTCAGACCCGTTGGAGGGCGTGACGTCAGAGGTGATGCTCACATTTTGTGGGAAGTTTGCAGCAGCTACAGTCTGAGCCAGAGGGGATGACTGGGTGGTATCTGGGGGGAAACATTGATGGAATGCAGCTAGGGAGCACATGAAAGAGTCCCCCAACCTGCAAAAATGTGCTCCATTGCGCATTTCTTAAGTGAAAATGTCAGCGGGGTTGCACTTACCATCAACATGTAAAACCCACAGAGTTTTATCCATGACCCACTCCTGAACAGAGTTGTTGCAGAGTTCAAGATGCTTGATTTGTTTCATAGTTTGATTGTGAGCCCAGTTGACACAGGCTGTGTTATCGTTGTAAAAAGGGATGGACGTGCCCTCATCAGAGGTGCAGAGGCCAATTCGGGCGAGGCCAGAAGCCAAATTTTTAATAGACAGAGTGAGTTTTGCAGCCTCGCTGGTGGCTTGAATTTTGGCCTCACAGGAGCTGTGAGAGGTTTGTTCTTGACAAACAGATTTCCAGGCAATTGGTCTCCCCATTCAAAAAACAATGGCACCACTCATACTATGAAATTTAAAGGTTCCCCTGCAAACTGCATTTCTCAGTTGCAAACCCCAGCAGGTGTCACTATAAGTAGTGAGCTTGTGACTGGACATAGGAGACGGGGGCTTGGCATCCGTGTAAGCTTCAGTATCTGATAAATCTGGAAAATGAAGGTAGCAATGGGTAGGTTGGACAGTCTCGGAGGAGAAAGTATTGCCGTACGTGTAGGTGGAGTGAACTTAGTGTAATGTGTAAAGCACGGTCTTCATATGGCCTAGAGAAGGGCAAGAGTTGTAAGAAGACAAAAATGAGTGAACCAGGGCAATATCAGGCCGCGTGTTCAAAGCTAGCCAGCCGAGGCTGCCCATGAGGCTTTGGTAGGCTTCACGGCGGCGCACCTGAGCAGGGGACAAATCCTCAGCTTTGGAATCAGGGATGGCATTGATAGGAATACCGGAACGGTATGGAGTAGCGGTGGGAGCCAGAGAGTGTTCATTGAGATGAAAGCTTTTGACTAAATTAGCTGCAAAGGCAGCTTGGTTCAAATGCACCGAGACATGTTTTTGTGTCACGGACCAAATAAAATTTACGCCCAAAAACCATTCAACAGTGCCCATGAAATCAACTTTTATGAGCTTGGAAAGAATTCTTTTGAAGTGTTTTTTGACCGCAGACAAGGTAAAAAATACACAAAATTATCAACATAAAGGCCCAATACGAGTGGGATTTTGGGAGTGAACAAATTGGGGTTGGTAGGATCCACCGAGGAGGACTGATGTCGAGGGAACGGGGGGTCACTGATGTAGCCGGAAAAGATGCAGGGGTCATAAATGTTTTGTTTAAGCCCCATTGAAAGCAAGATCTTCTTGATCTTGTTGTACCAATGCCTGGGGCTACCGCAAAGTCCGTAGAGAGTTTTCTGCAGGAGCCAAAATTTGTTAGGCTTAGCAGAAGGGTTGCCCAACAGGGGCTTGACAATGGTGACCTTGTCAGGCAGGAGGTCACCATTGCAAAAAGCATTTTTGCAATCACCCTGTTTGAGGATTCAACGGTGTTCCACCATGAGACTGGGGAGAAACCGGAGGGAGTCAGATCTGAGGACTGGTGCATATCTTTCAGATTTCAACCAGACCCTATCCTCATGATTTCCCAGCATGACAATTCTTGATTTAGCTTGAACTGGTAAGAGATTTTGATCCTTTTTAATTGTGAGGACACACATAGTTGGTATGGCCCTCGGGGCGCCTTTTTCATGGAGTGCCCAGTACTGTGACAGGGTCAGATGCTCAAAGGTGCCCATAGATTCTATGGAATCCTTTTCTTCATAGTACGATTGGAGCCAGATCTCACAATCTGGGTGGTTGTTGGTGAGAGCTTGAACAAGCGAGGCTGGACAATCGGAGTGGAGATTAACAGCACTCACGAAGTGTGCATATGGGTCAAAGGTTGGTGAAGTTGAACCGGGGGTTGAAGTTTGGAGAAATGAAGAAGGTTGGTGTCCGGGTAAAAGGATACCCTGCATGCACATATCTGTCCAAGAATGTGTAAGGTCGGGGAGTGGGACACCCCACTCTTCCGTCTTGCGGTTCGGATGGCGCTTGTAGGAAAATTGGTAGATTCCATTTTGAATTCCGAGGTAGCCTTTGAAGTATTGCCCGTCGTGTTCATAGGTAATCTTTGAGTTAAGTTGAAGGAAAGGGGGTAGAAGAGAGTCAGAGGACTCGGGAGTAGAGTTTACTGCCGGTGGCTTTGGAATGAGGGCAGGCATGTCTGACTCGGGAGCTTGAAGGGTGGTAGAGTCGTCAAAGAGGATGAGGTACTGGTGGACTTGATCAGAGTTGGATGTGGTCAGTGGAATGTCCATCACTGTACCGGCTTTAATGATGTTGGTTGTTGTGTCCAGTTTCATGATGCGGGTGCCAGGAGGGAACGGCTCCTCCTGACTTGGATTACTATCCTGCAGTAAAGAGCAAAACAAACCACCGTCGTATTGAATGTTGGGGTAGATGGCCCCAGGGAGACGGTGAGGGTCAAGCTGGTACGGATCCGGTTCATAGAATTGTTTGTTACGTGGGTTGTAAACCAGAAATGCATTGGATTTAGTAGAATGACCGATGGCAATACCATCCATGGTATGTGCCTGTGAATTGGAGCGGGTATTTGTGCCATCTTTGTCGTGATGGAAATAGACAATGGAGAAAATGGGCAACCAGGTGCAAGTGTTGGCTGGGACCACGTGGACAAGCATGAAAGGGGAAACAATTTTTCATTTGAACCGGCATGGAATCATATTCATCATGCAGGCTGAGTGGGCCACGGCATGGTACCAAAAGGACTTGGGCATCTGCTTTTCAGTCAGATAAGCCCGACTCATGTGGACCATTGTTTTCCAGTGGCTTTCCACGAGGCCATTGGATGATTGCCAGCCTGCAGGAGCAGCAATGATGGTTGAATCTTTATCAGCCAAGATGAGCTTGACTTTTGAACCGACAAGTTTATTGTCACAATCATATTGAAAAGAAGTGGCGAAGTGACCTGCATCCGTTCGGAATAACAGAAAAACAGACAAAATCTCATCTGAGGAGAGATTTCGGAGCGGGAACACCCAATTGTATTGGGTGGCTCTGTTGACAAAGATTAAAGCGTATCTGGCCCGACCAACTGCAACACCGTTGCCAAAGGCAATGTCCAGGTGGACCACGTCCAAAAATTTGTATTTAGTGTGGTCAATAGGTCCCCCTCTTCTGGACTTCGGAATTAAAATAAGACCCCAGAGCAGCTGGAAATTTGCCACCATCCAGCCACACCCCATTGCTGGTATCAATAAAATGCCTGTAATTCTTAAGTTTATGGCACCCACTAATGCGGTGGAGCTCCTCTGCTGTCCAGTGAGTTTTGGTCTCAGAACCATTTGCCGTGTCACAAGGTTGTACCCAAGGTAGAGTTGTGTTCGAGTGGTGCATGTGTTTCAGGATTTCTTCTTGAGACAAGGTCAAAAGAAGGCAAGTATCTGGAGGTTTTGTGTCAGGGTAAATGACCTCATGCAGCTCTGAGGGTGTGAGGCTCAAAAGGGTTCTGGACATCTGTTTGTTCAGTGACATGAGAGGTTGAAGGGAAGGAGAAGGAAATGGCATAGACAATGGGGGAAGAGTAGGCATTTCCAGAGGAGCTGGTGACATGCCTGGAGTAGGCTGGAGCAAAGGACAGTCCGAAGGCATATCATCCGGTGGAATAAGATGGGGACCCGTCTGAGTGGATGAGGATTTACTGCATTTTGCCCAATGTCTCATGAACTGAAAGTGTTGGGGACACGGGGCTGGTGTAGGGCCAGAAGTTGGATTTGGAGTGGCTGAGGCCAGAGAAGCAGTGGAAGGTTTAGGCTGGGCATAATCCAGCTCGGACAATGAGGCCTTGGATCCAATGGGTTCATAAGTAAAGTGACAATCAACAGTTGTGTCCATGGTGAGGAAAAATGTTGGGAAGTATACTTGGAATCCACTCTTGTTAGAGCTGAAGAAACTGCAATCTGACTGAGTTAGGTGAGCCCGAAGGCTGTAGAGTGGCGTACGGAGAGCAGGAACATGCAACATGTTTCAGATGAGAACTTTTCTGCTGTCAAGGCTGAAAATGGCAGTACTTTGACCTAAAACTGGAGCAATTGTCCAATTGCCCATACAAACACCAAGGCCTTTAACTCTGTGATACGAGATAAAGGCTGATTTGTCAGCTGTCATGTGATCAGTTGCACCGGTGTCAGCCACCATTAGACCAGATCTAGAGTGTGGAGAATTGGAGTTAGAAAATGATGGGGTGAAGATCTTGAGTTCCGCAAAAAGATGAGCCAATTTGTCTGACACAACAAAGAGCACAGTGGCCACATGGCTTCAACTATAGCCTCCTGTTTGGCAGGGCTTCAGTTAAAGAGTGAATGACTATTGTGACAAGTAGATTGGGGGATAGACGACGGATAAGCAATAACATCAGAGTTATTACTAATGACTGCAGTGTGAGAAGCAGACACAAACCCGGACACATCCTCCTCATGCTCCTACTGAAAATGATCCGCCAAATCAAAGGAACCCAATTCTGAGACATTTTCAACGGACAACGATTGACCAGCAGGTTGATTGGACGGGGTGGAAGTAGACAAAGCTGGGGCAGGGTCTGGAGCATCAGAACCCTCAGCAGCAGGAGGCTGAGCTGGAGGTTTAGGTGTGGATTGAGTGTGACTGGCATTAGCCGAAGGACGATTGCTACCCCTGGCATTACAACCACCGTTGCCTTTACCACAACCACCCGGGGCCCCTCTGCCTGTGGAACCGCCATGCCCCCCATTGTCAGAGTTGGGAGGGTTGGCCGGCTTCTGTTTTGCTGAAACAGCCCCACAGATGCAATCAGTGGCTGTGACTATAGCTAAGTTAGCCGATTTAAGATGGTGGAATTTCTTGGAGTCTTTGTTTTTGTTGCAAATGCAACAGTGGCCCCAGAACAAAGATGCTTGTCAATGATGTGTCCTGGGGTGGTTCGAAGATGTTCGTAGATGTCGCCAGGAGGATCAGGATTGGAGTTTTGTTGGCAAGGGGCGGACCCATGGGTACGGCCGCCTCTAGCCACGGAAGCTGATGGGTACTCATCTGACAATCCCAAGGCTGCACTCGCCTTGTCATAGTTGTCACACCAAGCCACAATATTATCCACGGTGGCCGACTTAAAGGGGCAGGTGCCATCCCGAAACTGATCCGCCACTTTGGAGTAATGGGGGCTGAGTCCCCTAACCATGATGATGGATTGAACCGGTTCAGGGAGGCCAAACCCACCTTCCTCTAGAGAGGCAAAGATCTCCTGGAGGCGAGCCGTGAATTCCACGGGAGATTCCTTCTCTCCCTGCTGGTTGGAACCAAAAACATCAAACAATCTCAGGAACATATCTTGATCCCCCATGCCGTTGTAGATATCTATCAATTTCTGTGCCTTTTTGAAACCCTTGTTCAAATAAATATCCTCTTTGTTTGCAAAATGGGCCCCGGCTGTCCCTGAAAGAGACTCAATGAGGAGATCATCCAGGTCAGAGCTTCTGGTACGATTCTCAGGCGTGGTGACAAGGGAGGAAGCAGGCTTAGGGGTGAAGGCATCTTTTGCGAGAAGAACCCTGAGTTTTTTGTAGAATTTGGGCCAGCCTGTGATCCCATTGAACTTAGGAAGGGAGAAAGATTTCTTAGAAGAAGACGTCCTCATCTCTGCCAATAGGACTGCCGTAGATTTGGATTGTTGTTTGAGTCTATCCACGATAGCATTGTTGACCCTATCCTGAGAAGAGGTGGAGGGCTTGGGTTTTGATGGCTGTTTGACCTCGATAAACTCTGCCTCCTCAGGCTCACGAGGAACCACTGACGCCTCAGAGAATTGTTGAGTTAAGAGAGACTATTCCTCATCAGAAGACCGTTGGGAAGAAGATGATTGTGAGGGTTGAGTTGAGCCTGCGGGAAGAGGGTTAAATGAAATGCCCCGAGAAGACCGTGAGGTGGAAGCCTCAGGGGCAGGAGAAGGAGCCTTCATGGCATTTGAAGTGGTGGGCAAAGACGGAGGGGTGTAGCCCGCTGATTCAGGGTCAGGCCCACAGGAAGAAGTAGCATTCCCAGCAGGAGCAGTTGGTACAGAGGCACGGTCCAATGTAGAACCCCTGGAAGTCGTGGAAGCTGGTTGAGTCAAGGGAATGACAGATTTCTCGGGCTCCAATCCTCTATTACCACTGGGATAATACTCAAAGGAGTGTTGCGTGGTGGAAGACACGTGAGAGGATGAAGTTGACCATGGGGAAGAAGACGAATGGCGTGACAATGAAGGATGGATGGAGGAGAGACGGGAGTTGTATGTTTGAGTGGAATGTGGAAGGCGAAGGGTACGAGGCAGAGCTGAAGGTGAGGGGGAGGATGGTGGATCACGCTCCCCCCGAACAGGATGAGATTGCTGCTGCCCCCCCATAGACCCAGAATGTTGCTGGCCCTCC